>JANBXA010000730.1:52590000-52652500 GCA_030556225.1 Cricetiscus sungorus
ACTTATAATGGTCCTGTGTGTTTCAGGCTAACTATTAGGGACTAGATAACCTGTCAGGGGACTTGTCCCTGGACATTGACTCTTCCTTTCCCAGCAGCCACTAACTACCTATGGAAGTGCACAAAATCTTAGGTCAGAGGAACATGTGTAGCTGCAAAATGAATACAATGTGAGAGGCCCAGGACAGAGGTCTCTCTTGTGGTTTGGCTGTGAATTATCCTCCACTCAGTCCCCAGCTGGTGGATCTAATAAATGAGGTAATTTATGTCTGTGAACACATGGCTGAGAGGCCGAAGGGGAAGGAAAGATGTGAACTTAGCACCCTATTAGCTAATAAAGATGTAGTGTGAAACCCAGGTAAAGCTTTTAATGTATCGTTAGATGGCTGGGCTATTTTATTTTTTTGGTGTGCTGAGGAGGGACAATGGTTTTGTACTTTTAACTAATGTTGAGGGAGTTACATGTGCATTAAAAGGAACAGATGGAATCTTTGGAGGTGGGAAAAGGTGGATACAATCAGAGAAAGAAGCAAAATAACAAAGCGTTCTCATAAAAATTCTATTCTGGGGAAACAATTACGCCAACTTCTGGGTTGATTTGCTTATGTAAACTAAAGAGTGTGATTTATTTTTTCCCTTTGGTGATTCTGGGGATCAAACTGAGGGCTGTGAGCATATTAGGCAAGCACTCTAGCTGTTGGGCCAGCCCCAGGCCCAAACTGAAGTGGTTTTCAAAGTACAGACCATAATCTATGCTCATTAATACTAAGAGGCAGTGGGTGGTCTGTCACAAAGTTATTGTGAGTCAGGCAAATGCACAAAGCTTTCAATTTTAGAATTTGATACTTTGGTTCCCAAAGTTATAATCTTATCCATACTGGAATCACAAAGGGGTGTGTGTGGGGTGTCTTTGAAGTGAGAGAAGGTTAGGGTACATGTATGTGCTTGTATGTTTGTGTGTGTGTGTGTGTGTGTGTGTGTGTGTGTGTGTATGAGAGAGAAAGAGAGAGAGAGAGAGACTTGGCTCTTTTCAGCCCCTTTCTTTTTCAGCCCCTCACTCCCTGAGCCCCCTTCGATCCCCAGGGTACCATATCATATCCTCTATCCTCTCCTCCTCCAAGCAGTGAGGTAGGAATGCCTCTCACAGCTCTAACCTGGAGCAGTGTCTACAAACAGTTCCTGACACAACAGCACGAACTCCATTGCTCTGAGCAACTGTTTTGCGTCTCTCTTGGAGTTATACTCTCCTTTCACCTCTGAAATTCTGAGAATGGTCAGACTCTAGAAAAGAGAGGCTTGCCTTGCCACAAAAGCACTGATCTTTGTCCCATTTCATACACTAACCCTGCAGAGGGGTTGGACCAACAGGACGGAAGGCACAAAAGGAGGGGGAAAAGAAGGAAAATGAAGAAAGGGAGAGAAAGAAGGGCTGTGTCATCTCCTCTGTGTCCGTGGGATCAGGTTGATTCTGTAGCCTGGTGACAGGGTGACAGGAATTACATCATCCACCTTTAAGAACTTTATCTCTGCCATCCCGTGTCCTCACAATGCATGGCTGACCCTTTGTTTCCTGCTGCTTCTGCTCAAATACCAGCTAGTGCAGAGAGAGCCTTCCTGACCTCCTATGACCCTACTAAAAAGATTTCTATTTTTACTTATGTGTTTGAGTTGAGGTGTGTGTGTGTGTGTGTGTGTGTGTGTGTGTGTGTGTGTGTGTGTGTGATGAGTGCAGATGCTCACAGAAGCCAGAAGAGGGCATTGGATCCCCCAGAGCTGGAGTTATAGATGGTCGTGAGCTGTCCAGCATGAGTGCTGGGAACTGAACCTCAGTTCTCTTTATTCCATCTAGCACATACACTCCTGACATGTGTAGTGGGTCTGCAGCTTACTAGCATCTGTTTTCCCCACACCAAGCTTTATGTAAGCAGGGACTAAACAGTTTTTTTTTCCCCAATTTTATCCCAGGACAGGTCCTGGTAATGTATGGAAGCTCCATAAACATATGAAGTAAAGATTAAGGGGAGGGGTTTCTGTAAAGTTGTATTGATGTCTCCAGGAGTCGCTTTATTGATTGAAAGCAAGTATGGTGTGTCCTGAGCTATGGCCTCTGATCCATTTGCTGCCGGGAGTGTGTGACAAGGGTTAGGGCCTAAAGAATAGTGTCAGTTGCACTGAGCTGTACACATCTGACAAGAGTCCTCAAGGAACTCAGCTACTCAGGGTTTGAAAAAGTATCACCCTTGCTCACCCATACCAAGGTGTTTGTACTTCATCTATTGCAAGAGAGAAGGGCCCTGCTGCCATGAAGCACTCCCAGTTCTATACACCAGTGGGGTCCTGGATTGCTTCCAGGGTTTGACAACATAACCTTTTTTTTGTTCTGCTATAATGGACAGAAAAAAAATCCTTTAAAAGAGTTTTGAGATCCTAGAATAACAGGAAACTTGTGGACCAAAATTAGACAAAGGAGAGGATGGGCTTTTCGGAGTCAATTAGTTGAATAAGTAGAACATTCACTTGGGGTTTGAGTTTGATCTATGGAACAACCCAACTTTTGCAAATCCCCCTGACTGCTGTAGACAATTTGCATTTTATCTGGAGTAAATGGCCCAGTAGATGAAATCTCATCAGGCCAGTTTAGCACTACATAATTGAATACTGATGGTTTTCTTCCGTGCTGAGATTTGAGACTTGGCGAGCTGTAGCTTTGAAATGAGCAGTTCCTTCTCTCTAAATCAAATTGACTTCAGTAGCCAAATCTATTATGTCAGGCGATTCAACGTTTTCCCCTTGAAATTTTTGCTTACAGAAGTGGGCTTCAAATTCAGACATGGGCTCAAGTCTAGGCTTTAACTAAGCTGAATGTCATATGTAAAACAAAGACAATAGAGCTGTTGAGAACTGAAAGAGGGTGTGTATAGGAAGTGCTCAGCAAACCTAGCCCTCACAGTGCTGGAAGGTGCTATGCAGGCTGCTGAGGAGAGTTGTCATCAACAACCTGATTCAGCTGTGGAACCTGTATGCTAAACTACTGACCTGCCAGGTGAGACATGCCCACCTATGCAATAGTGGCAAGGCAATTGGGAGGTAACCAACCACTTTCCACCTGGACTTGGGGCCCATTCCACAGAGGAAACCCACATCTGGTACTATTAGCCTAGTTAAAGTCTGTAGCTGGCGAGATCCTAGGCCATAGTGGGGAAGTTTATGTTGTTAACTAGACATGTTGTGCCTGTTTATCTTTTAAATATTTTTATGCCCCAAAGCTAATGCTGCTTCATCTTTTGTCAGAGAGACTTATTCTTTTTTTAATTTTATTTTTTTAATGTGTATGGTGTCTTGTTTGCATGTATATTTGTGCACCATGTATGTGCCTGGTGTCTGTAACCACCCAAAGAGGGTATTCTATCTCATGGAACTGGAGTTACATCAGACAGTTGTGAGCTACCATAAGAGTACCAAGAACAGAACCTGGGTCATCTAGAAGAGCAACAAGTGCTCTTAACAGCTGTGCCCTCTCTGCAGCCCCTTAGTGGTTTATTCTCGAAGTGGGACATGATTGTTGTCGAGACTCAAAACTGGTCAACAACTGACTGCTGAAAGTTGAGCTTTACTTGAGCTGGCTAACATCTTCTCCAAGACTCATAGAAAATCACAGGCAGCACATAGTGTTGTGGAGCACTTTCTTCCTGCCTGGCATGACTATTACACTATTGAACTCTCAGCAGTGTGATTATCAGTACAATACCTGCTTAAGGTTGAGCCCATCAATATCACGTCATGGAGGGGATCATGAGTGCTCATTCTTCCTTTCTTATGAATATAAGTGTAGTTAATGGTTGTTGGAGGAGGGAGGGACTTTTTTCAGTTGTGTGGCCATTGGTAAGGTGTCCATACTCTTGCAATTCATTAAACTCAACAGATCACGAAAAGAAAGATGTGAAGGAGGGAAGGAAGAAGGGAGGAAGGAAAGATTGCAGTGGAAGAGACTGGTTGGAAGAGGGAGATTAACAAGCATGGAAGGGAACAAGAGAGTATGTGAGGATTAAATATTATCAAAATCCTTCTACACACACACACACACACACACACCATATTTATAGAAAATAAAACCCTCAGCAAAAGCCTATGTGGTCTACCCATCTGCATGAGTTCCTTTCCCATTTTACTAACTGCATGTTTTCTTCCTTAACCTGGATAGCTGTCTGATAGACAATTGGCAGATTTCAGGAAGTCATGTCCAAGACATAGGGGTCACCAAACCAAAGGTGGATCGAGTACCTGGCCGAAAAAAGGTCAATAGTTTTAAATCGGCTTCAATATTTGTGGTCAACAAGAAGAGGCCACATATTTATGGAAAGCCTGCTAGACCAAAACAATTTGCCTTGCTTCTGTCTGAGGTTTTGTTACCAGAATTTTAAGGGTAAATCTTGTGCTCTAGCAAACCCAAAAGCTAAGTTCAGAAGTCCATGCTCAACAGGCCAGTTAAAGAGAAAAGTAATAATGAACAGCAAGAAAGAAGACTTACTCACTGTGGCACATTGGGAAAAGGAACAAATAAGGCGGTCCAGTGACCACAAAACAATCATCAGTGTCCTGAGATGAGATGAAAAGGCATGCACCTTCAAGCCAAGCCAGTCAAGGTGAAGCACTGCCCATCCCTGCCCATCTTTGTCACAGCTCAGGTCTGTCTTACAAGATAGTCTGGTACATCATCAGAACTGTGTTAACTACTTTCCTAAGAGGCAAGCTCCTCCTCTGGCTGGCAGCAGGCTTCATACTGTCCCTTTTACAATATGGTGTCCCTAGGAAACTTTTAATTCTTCTGGGGACCTTTGTTTCAGTGGCCTGATAGTCAAAGAGCAGGGCACAGGAATCATTCAAAATAGCTCTACCCTATAATCAGACTTTCTTTGCACCTCCAGGTCCTGAATAATGACACAAAGACTTCATTAATTATGAATGCTTGGTCTTAGATTAGGCTTGTTCACAACTAGGTCTTAAAACTTAAAATTAACTCATTTATATTAATTTATGTTCTTACACACGGCTAGTTAACTTCCCTCCACACTGTACAACCAACTGCTCTGTGTCTAGCTGGTGAAATCCATATGCCTCAATTCACTCCCTGAGTGCCTCTCTCTGCCAGGAAGTCCTGCCTCTTCTCTCCTGCCTAGTTATTGGTCATTCAGCTTTTTATTAAACCAACCAGAAACACATCTTAATGGTGTGTACAAGAAGATTACCCCAGAACACCACCCTTTTCAGTGCAGTCCTTCAGAGTCAGACCCTTTTCTGATCACTTGCTCTGCGTGTAGGATTTAGCACACAAATGTGAGATGGTGCTCAGAGAAAAAACACAATGGGGCACTGTCCTTCAGTGCTCCCAAGAGGCCTTTGTACACAGTTACTGTTCGTCAATGTCCTAGAATAGCTGACCTCAACCAACCATATCCGTTAGAACCCTCCACCCAGGTATACAGCGGCCTGAGTAGCCTTCCAAAACAATCAGATGAGTTTGTTGTCTTCCTTTAACCGTCCAGTCTTTGTGTGACTGGGTAAGGCTTGATAGCTTTAATATGACGAATTGGCTGCCCACATTTCCAGCTCATCTCTTGCCCCTCTTACCTAAATGGTCCACTTGAGAGCAACACTTTGTCTTTCTTTGACATACCTGTCCTCTGCTCTCAAGTTCCTTGAGCTCCATCACTGGGCTTCTAAATAATTTGTTTCTTCTGCTCATCTTTTCCATCTACTCCATCCTTTGTCCATCACCAGTAAGAAATGTAGTCAAGTAGGTGTCTAGTCATTAGAGTAGCAGGGAAGGGATTAGCAGATGGTAAAAGATCTCACCCATTAGACAAGAATAAGAAAAGGCAGTGTACTGAGAACACTGAAAGAGCGCCATCTACCGTGAAGTGCATTTGGTAATGTGGGAGTGGCGCTCCATTTGAGAGAAGTGTTTTTGCAGCGAGGGTCTGTAACTCATGCCATATGAAGGAGGATGGTCCAGAGTGACTAACATACAGTTCTGGAAGGTCATTGTGAGCAACTGTGTGTAAAAACCAGCTATGTTATCAATACCATGCAAATATGAGCCATGAAAATCATCAGTCTTAGTATCCACCTCTATATATGGAATTTAAATCCTAAGAAAGGGAGGTTCTAATGTTCCCATTTCCAGTATTTCCAAGGAAAGGAAAGGTGGTCTGCAAAGCTGACTATGAGGGAAGGCCATTGAAGACATGTCTCTGCCCTCTGAGCTGTCTTGCCAGCCCATAAGAAACTTTCCCTATAGAATCTAGAGGTATGTTATCAATAGTTCAAACGTCAGGGTGGGAAGAAGGAAATAGTCAATTCAATGGGCTATGAAAAGATGTTTACAGTGCTATAGATGGCAGTAAATGGAAATACACAAAACTAACATGCACTTAGCATACAAACAGCAACTATACTTTGGGTATTTATCCCAGAGAAACTACATTTACACACAAAGACTAGCAGCACACGCAGGTTCAAGCCCTTCTGGCTTAAAAGTGGAAGTGGACATTGATAGAGACCACACATCATCCTGTCAAACAAAGAGCACCACTCACATATGCAAGCAGAAACAGTGTTGTTTATTCTAGCATGCTGGAGTCTACCAGCCAGAAAAGGGACCGGCTGTGACCCCTTAGTGGAGCTCATAGGCTCCTTTCATGAGTGTCCAGGAGGGGATTAGGTCATCCTGAACCTGATTGGCTAGGACTCCTCTTCCTGCTTTAACAGGTATAGAAACAGAAACTAAACTGAAACTCAGGCCTCATAGAGCCTGGGGGCAAGAGAAGCCTAGGCCTGGTGCTAGAAGCCACAAAATGGGAGTAGGGTCTGGGAGCCTATGCCAAAGGCCAGCCGAGGCAAGCAGGGGTGGCTGGCCAGGGTTGCACACCAGCCCCTGGGCCACACTCATGCAGGTTACCGTGTTTCATCCCTGCCTGGCTTTGATTCCATGCTGCTTTCTCACTGCGCTATGTGCTACCGCGGGGCTCCATCCAGGGGCACTGGCAGGGCAGGAGAGGCCTGAGATCACCTAGGAACACAAGCCAGGAAGGGCAAGAGTCTGGCCGCCATGAAGCTCCTCTGCTCAAACCCAGCTGAGGTGGCTGTCATGCCACCTCAGACACGAGCTCTCATCCCTAACCAAGATGCTCTCTCTCCTCTTTTTTGTTTATGTTTTGAGACAGGCTTTCTCTGTGTAACCCTGACTATCCTGGTACTTGCTCTGAAGCCCAAGTTGGCCTTGAAATCAGAGATCCTTCTTCTTCTGACTCCCAAGTCCTTGGGCTTAAAGATGTGCACCACTGCTGTAAGCATTGCCGCAGCTGGGGTGGAAAGGGATTCTGGCACTTCGGAGCTAAAGAATACTAAGTGTTACAGCTTGAATGGAAAGGGATTCTGGCAACCAGGAACAAAGAACACCACAGGTCACAGTAAGCATGGCAGCTTACAGCCCAGTTCCAGGGACTGAAAGACCCCCGAAGAGGACTTCCCTTCAGGAAGAGACCCCTGGACCCAAAGACCAAGCCGAGACCACGGATGCGGATGCAAACTGCAAGAGGTTTATTTGAGATATACACAGGTACCTGTGGGCGACAAAGTCTCTTGGAGGACTTGCGCGCCCACAGGCTGGAGAGAGGGACTTTTATAGGGCTGGGTAGCAAAAGCGCAGGTACAGAAGTGAGATGCGTAGTTACAGGGGTCCCATTGGTCAGCTCAAATAAGGCATTGGGTCATCCGAGGACAAGTCTCTTACGTGTTTGGGGATCTGATAATAGCTGACTTAGCTCATGTTTGGGTTTTTCTCCGAACTCTCTGCTCCCCTCCCAAGGCCAGATGTGGCAGCCTGTGAGTACTGACCTTGTCCTGTACTTTTACGTGTTTATGTGGAAGCCTTGCAAAATGGAGTTACCATTGCTAAGCCAGGCCTTAAGCTATTAGCCTTGAGTGGGGGTCTTTCAGGACCTGGTTTCCCCAGTGTAACAGCTCTGCTCCAACAGGGGAGGGAATCGGCAGTGAAGTTGTTACAACTCTGCTTAGCTAGGGGAAGGTTTCCCCTGCAAAAGTGTTACAGTCCTGCTCAGCTCCTTCCTATTCTGTTCTGTCTCCTGCAAAAATGTGTTACTTCTCCCCTCAGCTCCATTCTGGTAAAGGAAGATCTCACCCAAACCTCTTTCAAGAGATTTATTAGGAAGGAAGAATCCAGGAGAGTGGCTGCCTGTGCCACAATGGCAGAAGACAATGGGGCAGTCCAAGAGCCACAAACTGAACAGAGGCACTGGGTTTATATATGGCTTCTTAGGGGTGAAGTTTTTCCAGGGTGGAGATTGGTTAGATTTCAATCCCTGAGCTTAGATTGGCTAGATCTTGTGCTCAGAGATTGATTGGTTTTCTGCTTGGATTCAGGGTCAGATTTGGTCCCGGTTTCAGGGCCAAAGTGTGTTTCTTTCACTGGTCCTTTTTAGCCTTTTGGCTCTAACTTTAGGGCCAGGGTGTATTCCAGGGACAAAGTATATTTCTTTGGCACTGGTTTTGAAAGATCAAAAGTAAAGTTAAGAGAAATCCCCCACTTAAAATGAAGGACAGTCCGACCTGGAAAGCTAACCCAGACCACTATCAGTTACCTGGAATTTGCTAACCACCTGCAACTTTCCCTCACAAGGCCCTAAGATAGCAGGATACCAAGAATTCACACTGCCCCTCCCTTCAGTGGGTCAGCAGGTAGTAAATAGAAAAGATTAATTAGCACACCCCAAGGCCTGCTGATCGGAACAGTGAGACCATCTGGCCGCAAGGGGAGAACCCATGACTAGTCACATACTCAACGGACAGGGGGTCACAGCCCCACCCTAAGCTTGTGTTTTTTTTCCTTTAAAAGTACCCACACCCAGGAAATGTTGCTTCTCTAGCTTGTGTGCTGAGGGAGCCCGTTTGCGCAAATGTATCCCGTTCATTAAAACCTCTTGCGTGTTGCATCAACTGGACTGGACATTGAGTTCTTGGGGGTACCAACCGAAACGGGGAGACTCCTCATTCTGAGGGTCTTACATTTTCAGGACCAGGGTGCATTTCTCTGGCTCTGGTTGTGAGGCCAAAGTGTGTTTCTTTGGCTCTGCTCAGAGTGTGTTTCTTTGGCCAGCCCTTTTTCTCTAGAACTGCCACATAACTTACACATTTTTTTTTTTTTTTGTCTCTTAAATGAATATGCCTTCTCCAAGAAGGTAGACCCAAGTTAAAGTTAGTAGTTCTATTAGCAAAATAGGGAACAGGATTATTAGAGTAAAAACCATCTGTGGGGGAGCAGCATGCAATGGAGACCACCCACTGGCAGCAATGGCTGGAGGACAGGCAAGCCTGAGAGCTTTTGGGGAATGCAGATGCTCTGTGTCCCTCCTGAACTAACCCCCTCGGGAGAGAAGCCTAAACATCCGCAAGTGTTGAGCACACTAAGGAAACATTGCCTAAGGAAAAGCACACAGGAGGCAGAGTTTTCTCTCACTCGGGATACCTTGAGAAGCATGACAGTCTCCTCTCTGAGCAGGAGGGCAAGTTAAATTCCTGACAGTCTGGTCCTATAATTCATGATCTAATAAGGCGCGTGTGCAGAGAGGTCCTAAGAATCTGGGCTTTGCCCAGGGCTTCCACTTCCCCTGATACTCATTCCCGTCTGTGCCTTGGCTTTGGCGGCTCGTTTTCATCAAGACCCTAAAGGAGGACTGCTTCATGGCCCCTCGTGTCTGTTTTTCGATTAGCCGCCTGCAAGAACAGACAGTTAAAACTCATTATAAGAGGCACGTAGTGGCACTCAGCAAGGAGTAAGGTCTTTTCCAGACAATCTGCCTCATTGTTTTTCTGTTCTGTGGCGTGTTTACAGCTTAGGTGACTCAGCAACAGAAACAAAGGCCAGGGTGCTGGTAGCTCCGGAGATGACTGCTCAGTTACTGACTCACTTGCATGGCCTGTCTGTGGTGAGGTTGCCAGCCTCCTCTTCCATCCCAACACCTCAGAACAGAACAAGAGAGGGGTACCACTGCCCAGATCTGGGTTGGGGGTGGGTAAGGAGAATAGAATAGTGGGCCCTGACTGAATGATAAAAGGAAATATAAAAGGGAAAGAAAGGATGTGACTGCTCCTAGATAATGGTTGAGGGAGAAAGTGTGTAGTAGATAAGCGAGAGAGCACAGCCAGGGGCAGGGACATGTGGGAGAGCCCTGAGTGGACATGTCGCTGAGCCATGTGGGGAAAGCTGGGAGGGAGGAAGGAGGGGGAAGAGGAAAGGGAAAGAGGCAGAACCAGATGTAGCAGCCAGGAGGCCCAAAAGAGCGGACAAAGGGGCCAGGTAACCAAAATGGTAAATTATATAGGCAAGGGCAGCTTGGGGAAGGGAGCCCAGTCCCTGGGCTAGAGAATTGTGGGAGGGGGGTTTCCAGCCAGGAGGGTCCTGTAACAGGTAGGTACTGATGGATGCTAGTGTTGTGCCCAAATTCTGAACCCCAAAATCACCAAGAGACCCATTCCGATGCAAAAGCATAGAGTTTTTAATCAATTAACGATTTAATTGCATTAACTCAGTTCTTCCATCAGTCCAACACAGCGGGTCTGGGCAAGAAGGACCCAAAGGGACTGTGAGGCAGGGAATTTATTGAGTAGATCAAGGGAAGTGTCTACGGGTAGCAATAGTATCAGGATGGTTGGTAACAGTATCAGGATTGGTGCACTTTCTGGCTTGGGCGACCTGTCTTGTGTTGATTGGTCAACTGGTTGCTATGGCCTCCCAGGGTGGTTGTCATGCTCTGAATGTCACTGTTACACCAGATCCCACCAGCTAACTTCTGATTGGTTCCTTGCCAGATGGAAGGTATCTGATCTCCTAGTGATTGGGAGGTCAAGCAAAGTCAGGAAGCTCAGCACATTTTGCTGAGTCAGTGGCCTACATCTTGGTGGGTCTTTTCTGTAGCCTGTCATGGCCTCAAAAGCAGTAGGCTGCATGGGGGGCTGGTCCCTTCCCTAGGAGAACTTAGCAGCCAGGTCTGATTTGATGTGTTAAATTAGCATCTTAGCCATTTGTCCCAGGTTTGAAACCTAATACTGAAGATTCAGCAGTTTCAAGTTCCAAGTGTGATATATGTGTCTTCCGTTTGGGAGGCAGTAGAGGAAGGGTCTCTGGACTATTGTTGAACTATGTATAATACTGTAGGAAAACATTATTCCAGAGTTAGACCAAGTTTGTGACCAAGACTTTGATACAACCTGATTTCGAGACCTTTATCTAGTCATGTGACCTTGAACAAATCACTTGACCTCATCAATGTGCAATCATTTTGACTGAGGTGAAGGTATTTTTAAAGAGATATTTATAGTCTCTGGCAACCAGACTACTTGAAAGAGTGGAACCCAGGAATATGTGATTTCTCAAGGGTCTCCTGCTGGAAGAAAGAATGGGTTGAAGTTTGACACCAGCCAGAGGTAGAATTTGTCTTCCAAGGAAAGGCTTCACATAGTTGTGATGATTTCAGACCACCTTGAAGGAGACACTAAAGCTAAGACAAGAGCTAGGACATATCTTCAACTCTGAGCCAGCCCAGCCCAGTGTCCCAAAGGCTCCCATAACAGCACCACTGACTAAGTACCAAGTGTTCAAGCATGTGAGTGGTTGGAACCATGACAATGGCTGCTAGTGGGCTCTAGGGACTGAAGCAAACCTAGCTGGAAATGTTTTCCATTTTTCAGTTTGCATAAGTTTAGTCATCATAGTTTTTTGTTTGTTTGTTTGTTTGTTTGTTTTTTAACAAAAATTGTCTTCCAACTAGCATAGTCTACATTTCAATTGTCACTGTGTCTTGGCTGTAAATTATGTGCAATAATGCTGCCTGCTCTTCTGACACCATGTAAGTAATAATGTGCACCAGGGTCAGTGACTAACCCAAATCTCTTGCTGCAGGCTGGTCATGTCCTACCTGTCACTCAGGTCCCTTACAGACAGCACAGCATTCCTTTGCATGGTACATTTAACTCCCGGCTATAAAGACCATGTTACATAAAAAGGGGGGTGGAGGATAATCAAAAAAGAGACTTGATCCACAAAGATGAACATGCAACAATGAAAAATGAGAAGGCTGGATATAACATTCACACATAGATGATGTTGTGGAAGAGATATCAGTTGTTGGAGAGATTCTATATGCAGCCAATGGGACTTGGTGAAGGTGAACTTGCCAGAATAGCAGGGAAATAAAGTAATGAAAAAGCAAGAAAGAATAAAAACTGGCAATAGATTTCAGGGGCTGGGGTGATGGCTCAGTGATATATGGGCATACTGTGCAAGCAAGAGGACCAGAATTCAGATCCCCACAACCCACATGAATGCTGGGTGGGCATGGTGTCCTATGAGTGATTCTAGCCTTGGAACATAGAGGCTGAGGAATTGCTGGAGTGAGCTGGTCAGTGAAATTATTACACTGATCAGCTCAGAGTTCTATTGAGGGACTCTGCCTCAAAGAAAAAGTTGACAGTAAGAGAGGAATGGGACGTTCTGACAGGCCTCCACATTCATGTGTGTGCATGTGCACATGTGTGCACATGTGTGCAAAATATGAATATCCATGGACACATGAACACACATATTCATTAAAAGTACAAAAAGAGAAAAGGACACATGCTGATCCTACAGACAGAATGTAGGGTAGTTAGCATCCCAAGCTTGCACATAACAGAGAGCTGGTGTGATGTACCAAATGGTTACAAAGGATCAGAGCTATGCTCTGTGATCACCACTATGCTAGCACTTCTCATAGACTCAGAGGAGGGAATGCTTTGAATTCTAAAATAGATTCCATTTGCCAACAGACTGGAGAACCAGGGCCCATCTACCACCTCTTTCACCTGGGCTGGTTGAGATGACATGATGTAGTCTGTGAAAATAGATTGAAGGTTGGGATTGGGGTGCTTAATTTCCTTAAGTTACAATTCAGGAGGGTATGTTAACGTTCCTTTTCCTATCTAGAGGTCTGAACTACAAAGTAAATTTCACACTCAATTTATAATTCCTATTCAAATAAATCCAAGCCAACTTGAGATTTCTGTCGCAGTATAGGTAGAATTGAGATTTGGGTTCCAAAAGAGGTTTTGTCTTAGTTTCTCATTCTTCCCTCACTTTCAACAGTTACTGAGTGTCTCTTCTGAGCCAGTCACTTACTAAAGATTTCTGTAGTCTATTTAATTCTGTCCTTATGACAGACACCTTATGACGGACAAGTTTCTTTCTTTTAAAAAGAAATTATTCTTTGATGGTTCCAAATGCTCATGTAGTGAGTTTAGTCATTTCCCTTCCACTTTCCTCTATCATCCAATCTCCCTCTTTTGCTGAAATAATTTTTCTTCCCAAAAAGCCTCCCTGTTATGGGCAGGTTTTTCCAGCCGGCTGCCGCCGGTCCTGCCGCCACGGTCCCACTGCCACGTGAGCCTCAAATAACACTCAGAGACTCCGTATTTGATACAATCCTGTTGGTCAGTTACCATTATTGTTTATGGGCTAGCTCTGTCTTAATGATTAACCCATTTCTACTTATCTAAGTATTTCCACGTGGTTCCTCTTATCCGGGAGCCGAGGCTGGCATCTTCCTTCCTCCCCCGTCTACATCTTGACTCCTCCTTACCACTTCCTCTTTCCTCCTTGTCTCCTAGCCCTGCCTATCTTGCTATCTCATTGGCCCAAGCGTGCTTTATTAATTAACCAGTATGAGAAACATATATACAGAATAACATCTCCCAACACCTCCCTCCTTCTTTTATGTCTCTTTTGTATATGACCAGCTACGTTTTATTAGGGCTGCTTGCATGAGTGGGAGGCTAGTTACTGGTCCATGTCATTTTTCAGTGGCTGCACTTCTAACAAAAATGACACCCCTTCCCTAACAACCACTGGAGTGGGGGGACTGCCAGTAGTTCCTCTGTGAGAGATGGCTCCTCACAAGTCTTTCCCTTGGTTCTAATTTAATGTTGATGGGCCCAATCTTTTATAGATTTTGCGCAGGCAGCCCCTGCTTCTATATGTTCATGATCCAATGGTGCTATCATGTCTGGAAGATGTCTTATTTGTGGCATGTTCTCCTCTTCTTTCCTGGTATTCCCTGGGCCTTGGAGCAGTGATAGAGATGCCTAGGACACAGTTTTACACCATCACTTATTCACTTTGACCAGTTCTGAGACCCTGGTTAACCACCACCCACAGTTATTAAAGCTTCTCTGACAAAGAAGGAGGGCAGTGTCTATAGGTCTAATTGGGAGTGTTTAAAAGGCAGTTTGACAGCATGTCCATTTACCAAAACAATAGTAATAGGTTCTCCTTTACAGCTGTGTTAGTCAGGGTTCTCTAAGGGCAGAGCTGGTGGGATGAATATATGTGTGTGAGATTTATCAGCTTGATTTACATATGGCTCAGGTAGCCCAATAATGGCATCTCACACTAGAGAGTCCAAAAATCCAGAAGTTGTTCAGTCTATGAGACTGGACATCTCATCAGTTGCAATCTGTCCCCAGAAGCCCTAGCCCTAGAGACTGTTGGCCTTTAATCTCTGCTGGAAATACAAAGAAGCTGGCTCCACTATCAGCAAGGAATACAGCAAAAAGTCTAGATAGACTTTCCAGCAGAAGTGAAGGCAAGCAGGCAAAAAGCAAAGTTTCCTCCTCCCGTGTAGTTTTATCTGGGCTGCCACCAGAAGTCACTGCCCACATATAGGGTGGGTCTTCCCGCTTTAAATAATCCAATCAAGGAAGTCCCTCACAGGGGTGGCCAGTAGCTTTCATTTTAGTATTCCAAATCCAGTGAAGTTGACAACCCACTTTAGCCATCACATGGGCCTATAACCTCCCTACCCACAAGTCCTTGGCCAGGGTTACAGTACTAGGTATGGGTTCCCTCCTGTGGGATGGGCCTCAGTGCAAATCAGAGGTTAGTCAGTTACTTCTATAACAGCCATGCCACCATTGCGTACAATTGCATTTTTACAGTAAATCCAAATATCATAACTCTTTATCCACATCTTTCTTAAAGTATAGTTCATATGTTGACTTGTCTGCAATGTACTTCCCCCTTCCTTTATGTTTCCTTTTAAAGCTTGTTTTAATCTTCAAGGAGCATGACTGCTTTGTGCAAACGTATGGTTTTGTGATCTGTTGTAGATCCCCAAGGAAATCTATCGAGTGTCTTTGTAGAAAGTGTTGACCTCTGGTATCTAATACTTTTGATCAATAATTTAAATACCCAAAACTGAGGGCCTGCAGCCTGGGTATGCCAGTCCCAGTGCATCACACTTCGAAAGCCTGATTATAAAACAGCCAAAGAAAGTGCTTCAGGAGGAACTGCACTGCACGTCTGATGGTGAACCTAAGGCAGTATCCAAACCCGAGCCATAGAGCAGAGGACATAGGACCCTACTGGAATTAGGGTTGGGAGCAACAATGTAAAGAAGGCCAGAGAGAGAATTATGGGAAATTATGGGGATCTGGGAAGGGAAAGAAATCCCTCACTCTGAAATTTGGCTGCCAAAATCAGAAACATCAACCCAACTGATGTGATTATAATTGCCCTAAGATATTGCTAACATTTCCTAGTGACACCACCAACAAGGATATAAACAACCATTGCCAGAAAAAGCAGTCTGGGCCCCAGGAGCCCCTTAGGCCTGTTTAGCCATTCATCCTCCGTAGTCCTATTGAATGCACAAATAACACAGAAAAGCAGACAGATTTATTCAATGTAGCCCCATAAGAAAGAGGCCCAGATGCTCCTGTAAGTCCATCTTTGGAGTGTTAACAGGAGGTTTGGATTTTAATTGAGAGCAGAGGTTTGCATAGTTTAGCAGTCCCCAGCAGGGAGGCCCCACTTATCATCTTGGTCTTGGCTCCATTGTAAATCTTTTCTGAGGGGGTGGAAGGAGGGGGAGACAGTATGGTCCTGACCTTTTCTTTCTTGGAGCATGAGATTCCCAGGGAAATTCCATTTCCTTGGGATTATTTCCACTGTTTTGATATCTAAAGGAAGGGTCACAAGTGTCCTGTCAGGATGGTCACAAAAACATGGTTAATACTTCAGTGTTTATAACCTTGAATTGACCCATCTTAGTTTTCTTTGATCCCTAGATCAAACCAGATCATTTATCTTTACTTGATTTTTAAATTTTGTTTAGTCTTTTATACTTGCTATAAATTATATCCTCTGAACAATGTACGCTAGAAAGTCACAGTATTGTATATGTCCATATGTGCACATCCATCCATTGTCCATGTGCAATGTGAGTTTAAAAAAGTCACAGTATTGTGTATATACAAATGAGCATGTGTATCCATTGTGCAGACCTATAAATGAGCCTTTCCTCTTGAGAAACCTGCATGAATGATGTGTGTGTGTGTGTGGGGGGGAGCATGTTAGGCACCTCCTATCATGGTGTGTGTGTGTGATGTGGGAGGAGCATGTTAGGCTCCTCCCACCAGCCATGGGTTCAGAAGCTCTCCAAGTATTCCTGTTTCTTGCCAAGAATGTTCTTGTGTCCTGGGGCAGGGTGTGGCTGAGTGACAGGTCCTCTGGAAAGGAGTTACAGGGAGACCACAAGCCCTGCACTCTTCAGTCACAATGGGCAGAGCCACAGTGCATCCCCAGCTGAATGCAGGACCTGTGAGCTCATTTTTTTTTTCTTAAAAATCTAGCTTTTTATTTTTTGGACATCTCCAGGAGTTCAATGAGACAAGCAGAAAAACTAGGCTTTGAAAGGATGCATCCCCAGTTGCTACTGAGAAGTGCTTTCTGTCCAAAGCCCACCTGAATACTAACTGGATGTCACAAAGCTGTCATGCTTTTCTTTCTAATTTCTGTTCCTCAGAATCTTCTGTTTTCCTCCTACAGCTCTCAAGGGTTACCCTTCTCTTTATTCTTTTTATCTATGCCTCTCGCTCCTTACTGCATCCTTTAACCAGTATGGTTTGCTTTTTGTCAACAGCTCTGTGTGTTCCTTGGGCTCTAGTTAATGGTTCTGTTTACCTTTGGTGCTCTCATTATCACCCAAACTAAGCTCCCCAGTACATTAATTTGAAAGCTTAAAATTATTTGGAAACCAATCATGTTTTTCCATGAGAGCCAGCTGCTTCTTGAAGTAATGGTATGAAATTGGATCTCTTTAATGAATGCCTTTTATTAAGTGATTAGAGTGGGTTTCCTTCCTGACAAAGTTCAAGGTCGAAGAGCCTCTTTGCATGCTGTCCACCAATGTCTGTTTTTATACTGGATCTGAAAATAATATCCCAACTCTAAAGTGTTTCCCTCCTCCCCCCTTTCTCTCTGGCATCTACTTACATCTGCCCATCAACTTACCTTGCTTCCCAGCTCCCTGGTGATGTGCTCAGCTTTGTGTCATGCTTTGTTATTCTTCCAAGGAGAAATGCAACCCCACACAGCAACATGGCTATGAGCCATTATGGCCTGTGGTCATTGACTGTGCCCCTGGACTTCCAGCAGGACCATTGGCATTCAGAGCAGCCTCAGGTATCTCGCCACTGGGGAAGAGGATTTATACATAGGAGAAATACAAAAGATTGCTTCAGTCTCGCTGACCCCATGCCAGCATGGGGTCCAGACAAGCTGCTGGATTTGTTTGAGCCTTACTCCTTATCTGCAGAATGGAAGTAACAGTGCTGTTCACATGGTGTGAGAATTAGACATGATGGTGTCTGTTGAACACTTAGCACAGAGGTAAAGTCAGTACAGCTCACTGAGTGAGGCCATCTGGGAATGGGGCCTTTTCTCCCAATCTCTGGCTGTCTATAACTTAGAGTGTGAAGTAAACCCTGTGTTTAGGATTCTGTAGGAGTGATTGACTGATGAGAGCTTGGTGATTGTGGGGAGTTACAAAGTTGTAGATCCAGAGATGATTTGTTTTGGACAATCTTTTGTCTCCTTAGTAGCTGTTCATTGCTCACCTCTGGTTCTGGCTTCACATCTCTTTGACTATCAGGTAAAATATGTGTAATGCATGAACTTAGAAAACTACTAGTACCCAATTCAGACAGTCTATGAAACCTACACCAGGGGGTTCCCTTCTTTGTTGTAACCCAATGTTCTCATCATTGAAGGTGGTAGATACATTGACATGGTTCCCCCCCACCTCTTTTTGGAAGCAAGGTGTCATGTATCCCATGTACTAGAGCTTACTCTTTAGCTATTGATGACTTCAAACTTTGAATTCTCCTGCCTCTATTCTGAGTACTTGGATTATGACAAGCATGCAATATCATATCTGATTTACATGATAGAGAGGATCATGTTCAGGGCTTTGTGTGTGTTAAGTAAGAGCTTTACTACCTCGGCTCCAGCTCCTATGATGACTTCTTTTGCTTTTGTGATTATAAAACATTCATGTAGAGCAGGATGATGGCTCAGTGTGTGATAGAACCTGCTGTGCAAATCTAAGGACCCAAGTTCAGATCCCTAAAACCCACGTAAGCAGCTGGGTATGGTCACATGTGCCCATAACTCCAGAGAGATGGGACATGCTGGCCACCAGCCTAACTTCGGGTTTAGGGATAAAGGTGTATAGTGACAGAGCAGGACTCCCAGTGTCCTCTGGACTTCACAATGCACGTACCACATAACACACAGCATGTGCACATGTGTGCATGTGCACACCCACACACACCCACACACATACATACACACACACACACACACACACACACACAAGAGAGACAGAGACAGAGAGACAGAGAGACAGAGACAGAGAGAAATGTACAAGGAAAACCCATCTCCTACTGCTAAGGGTAGATGAATAGTATGCTATTAAAGGAGGTACTGTCTGTGTTTGGGGTCTGTGATGGTTTGAATGAAGGTGCTCTCCATAGGCCCAGACATTTAGATACTTGTCCCCAGTTGATGGAAGTGTTTGGGAAGGTTTAGGAGGTGTGGCCTTACTGGAGGAAGTGTGACACTAGGGCTGGACTTTGAGAGTTTCTGACTGCTTCCTGCTTCCTGCTTGTGGATAAAGGTGTGAGCTCTCCCCTTCCTGCACCTGCCACCATGCCCTCACTCTGCCATCATAGATCTAACTCTCTGGAGCTGCAAATCCAAGCAAACCCTTCTTCTGTAAATCGCCTCGGTCCCTTGGTCATGTTGTGCTTTGCAACAGCATCAGAAAAGCGAGTAAGACATGTTTCTCCTGAAAAATCAAGTTTTTCCTTAGTGAACAACAACAAAAATCAATTTTCTAACTGTAGAACAAAGTGAAAGGCATTAACAACAACAACAACAAAAGGCAAGAGAGCCACACCAAGGTAGCATATCAAGAAGAGCATCAGGAAATCCACCGACGTTTCTTTGGGCTTAAACGTGGCATTTCTCTAAGAGAAAAATTTATATCATTAGTAGAAAAATGGATGGAACCAGAGAACATCATGTTAGTCAAAATAAGCCAGGCTTAGAAATACAAATGTCAAATGTTTTCTCCTATTGTTGGAATCTATTAAAGCATAATGCAAACAAAAATTCCTGAAAACAAAATGCTGTGTCTGGCTGTACAAAGTTCCTGGAAGGAACCTGTAACTGCGGAGACTGACAGAACAATTGAAATTTCACTCCTGGGAAAAGATTGAGATTTTTGTAAACCCAGAGACTAATTACTTTATCCGGGGCTAGTTCTGGCCTTCTGGAACAGTCATTCCTTACCCTACTCTGTGTCTGGACTAACATGTTGTGATAATTAAATAAAACCTCGTAGAAGCTATTAACTTAGCAGAACACTAGCAGAACACCAGTCCAAGAGCCAGGAGTGCTATCAGATAGCTTTTTAAGCTATACAAAAGCTTCCTTCATCTTGTACTTGTCTTTCTGCTATACCCACTAATGTATTTTAAAGTTGTTTTGATTTATGGTTTTTTTTTCATTATGTAAAACTATTAAAAAAAAAAAACAACATGAAACATGGAATTTGGGGTGACCTAAATCCGTGACCCAGTCCATGGTCACTCAAAATGGCTCCAGAATAAACTCTTCCCTTCAGGATGGCAGCTGTTGTCCACATTGACAACAGTGAGACATCAACACAGAAAGGAGATTATTTGACAGGGGCAAAAAAAGTGGGAAAGGAGATTAAAGGAGATGGGGGGTGGGAGAACATGATCCAACCACATTGCACACATGTATGAAAATTCTATAATGAAAACTATGTGTCTTAGTTTGGGTTTCTATTACTGTGAACAGACATGATGACCGTGAAAACTCTTATAAAGGAAACATTTAATTGTGGTGGCAGCTTACATTCAGAGGTTTAGTTCATTATCACCATGACAGGGATGTGAAGGATGTGCAGGCAGATGTGGTGCTGGAGCTGGGTGCTACATCTTGCAGATAAGAGAAAGTGGAGTTATGGTCACAGTGGCTGGTATACTGAGTCTAGGAAGCCTCAAAGCTCACCCCCACAGTGACACACTTCCTCCAGCAAGGCCACACCCACTCCAACAAGGCCACAGCTAGGCACCTTCTTTCAAACCACCACACCATGATTTAGCACAGACAAAACACACTGAAGATGAAGTCCCTGAGTGACAACCACATGCAATGAAGGACCAGGAGCCACCTTACCTTGCTGTGTAGTGTCAACAATATTGCCCTGCTCACTCCTCAGTACCTAGGAATAGATGACAAGGGTCACTTCTGGGCTCATGGGTCTGGGTAGAATGTCAAAGCCTGTGGAAATGTCTAACCCTGAATTCAGGGCCTCTCTCAGTCCCCACCCCCAGAAAGCCACTATTCACTATCTGATTACTTGAATCATGGGTTTCCATTGATGTCTTCATGCTTAGGGCTGGGAGTTTCCTCTAAGGCCATCTGATTGCCCCCATCTTAAGGAAATAGAGACCCAAGAAACACGTTAGGGTAGTGTGTGTCTCACATCACCTATGTGACGGTTCAGGAGACTGGCTGTGGAAGATACTTGGATAATTCCTTTCACTTGGACACTGGCTTCCACCACATGCCTGAGCTTCCTTCAGCTTTCTCTGCTTGCTGCCTATCCACAGAGCGAGAACATGAACTGAGTTAGTTAATACACATAAGGCACTGGGAATTGTTACTGGCATGCAGAAGCACTAAAAAAAATGGGGCATTGATCATTGCATTTATCTCCTAGAATTGTCATAATAAGGCACCACAATCTAAGTGGCTTAAACCAGAAGAAATGTTTTGTCTTGCAGTTCTGCAGAGCAGAGATCTGAAATTAAGTTGCTAGGTCGACTGTGCTCTCTTGAAGTTCATCCATATTCAAACTATTTACAATGACACACTCCCCATAAAATTAGTCACAGATACCCAGGGCTATGACTTTAATATACCATTTTGAGAGGCTATAAATCAACCCACAGCAATCATTATAATTGCCAGGTTTTATTTTAAAATGTTATTTTTATTTTTATGTGTATGTCTATGGTTTTGTGCAGATACCCGCAGAGGCCAGCAGAGGGCATTGGATCCCTTGGGCAGAATTTTTAGGAGGCTGTGAGCCGCCCGCCTGGGTACTGGGAACCAAGTGCTAGAGAGCAGCAAGCACTCTTAACTACGGAGCCACTTCTCAAATCAGCACATTTTAGAATAGATACCCAATGCGTGTAAAAGTGTCACTTCCTTTTTGTTCGGGACAGACCATCAGAGCTGGTCTGTATTCATTTCTGACAGAGACTATTTTGGATGCCAGGCTTAAAAAAAAAAAAACATAAAATCTGCCAGAGTGAAAGATGGAGAAAGGATTTAATTTGTGAAGAAATTGCAAAATGAACAAATTCTGGTCTGTTGTTTCCATTACGGAAGCTGTAAGAGAAAGGGCCTGTCAGTAGGATGGCTTGACTGTTAATTTCTGAATACTCTGCATGTGTATGTCTAGTCCTTTAGAACCTTCTTAAGGGTGAGGTAACAGAACCTGAATAAAATCAGAACTGTTGCAGCTCCTTGCCATTAGGCTGCAGCTGAGACTCACTAGGGTAATTTCTCCTCATAGTATATTCAGAAGAGGCTAGGATGAGTAGAATGCACATATATGTATCTAAGGCCATAAATGTAAGGCATGCACACATTTATACAAAGGATGAGTCCTTATCAGGACCCCTGAGTTGACATCTCAGTTGTCATTGGTAATATAAATATAGGTAGACAAATGATTATTTGTTCAAGGAAAATGAGGTTCTGACTTACTTTTACCCTTCCTAATGAAAGCGAGAGAGTGACATTGTTGGGTTGATTTTATAATTGCTTCACAAATTAAAAAGAAAATTTGATTAGAAACCACCTCGTTCTGATATATATGAAGTTCTTTCCAATTGGGTCCCCCAAATTAATCATTTCTCTGCCTGTTGTCCTTGTCATAACTATCCTAAGATCACAATGATTTCCATGGCAACCAGAAATCTTGTTACATCACTGCCATCGGTGACTGATAGGGTCTTCCCTTCAAGCCTGTGAGGTTTGGGCTGCTGATTATTCCCCTGTGAGTCATCTCGACCACTAGGATGCTGCCAGGATCTCAAATAACAGAGCTTTTCTCTGCTGTTATTCAGCCTCTTGCACATGGAGGGAAGATTCTAGATCTAATTGAGTTAATGTAATAAGTGCACTTTCCATGAAAGCAATCTCCCTGGCGGCTCGCTGCTTTCTCTCTGAGCAAGAATCACAGGATATGAAATCTATAAATAACAAAATAAAATTTCTTACGCATCTGCAGGAGAAAAAAATACTTTGTTATGTCTTATTTCAGATTCAAAATGCCTGTAGCGAAAATAAGATATGTTTTTAATTGTTTTAAAATTTGTTTTTATCTGTGTATATAAGTATCCTTGGAGACCAGAGAAGGTGTTGGATTCCCTTAAGCTGAAATCACAGGTGATTATCAGCCACCTAATGTGGGTGTAGGGAACTAAACTCCGGTCCTCTGAAATAGCAGCCAACACTCTTAACCACTTAGATCTCTCCAGCCCCTATTTTCCAAATCAAAAAAAAAAAAAAAAAGAAAAAAAAAAAAAAAAGGTATTATTAGTATATGATGGAGAGTGAGCAGGCTCTGGAGGTCAGAGGACAGTGGGATCACCCTTGGGTCTGAGGCTCTAACTCAGGTCACCAGGCTCTCGATAAATATGCTTTTCACCGGCGGAGCCATCTCCTGGGCCCTTAATCATTTTAAAAATTATTAAATAGTGTATTTTCTCATACTGTGTTGAGGTTAAAAATAAGACAAGTCAACAACAACCAAGTCCCAATTAGATAACAAGAGGTAGCTCTGGGTGCCAGCCAGCTTTGGGGAGATTATACAGGAGTTTTCATCAGAGCATTTCACACTGAGCTTCTCCTATTTTCTTTCTTTTTGATGGTAATAGTTTACTTCTTTCTGGTCTTTCTCCTTAAACTGAACCAGCAACAGTGACTGGCAGGATGATTTCATTCTCCCTTTGTGTCCTAAAATACCTTATAGTCATTCTCCCCCCTGCCCTGCCTGTGCTTGTATTGCGTTGAGAGGGTGGGCTGGCTCCCTGTCCCACAGTCTAGGGGAGCCAGGCATTCTGATCCCACCTGTAGTACTTTGCAGGCTCCCTATAGATGACACCCAGCTTCCCCTACCTTTCCCAGGTGCCCGAAGACCCTGCTTTAGATGACAAGCCCCAAATGTGCTGCTCTTATCCTTACCTCCTAACTCTTGCAGTGAGCCCCTAATACCCCAGCAAGCCAACTGTGGACCCATGGAATTGAATCTGAAGGGACTGTTTCAGTCAGATGTCTGTCTTCACAATTGGTTTCATATAACTACCCAAGAAAGATTTATAAGAAAGTTAAGGGTGAAAAGCTATGGCTCTGATTAGTTCCTTTCCATAATTTATAACCAACCTTTCCTGTGGGTATAATAATTCTTTTTTTCTCTTTACAAAAATGAAATTAGATTTTTTTTTTGTCATACAATATATTCTGATCATGGTTTTCCTTCCCTTATCTCCTCGAAGATCCTCCCTCCCTCCCCATGCCACCCATTCAATTCCATGCCTTCTTTGTCTCTCTCCTTAGAAAACCGGCTAATAGGATTATAAAGTCAGTGGGGATGGAAGACAGCAAGGAAACAAAGCCTTTCAGACACAGCAGGACTGAGCAGGTACAAGCCAGATCAAGTCCCAGCACTAAAAGGGAAAAGTGGACACAAGCTCTCATTCCTCACCAAGAAGCTGTCTCCAACTGACAACTAACACATTGGGTATGCAAGCCTCACTCTCTCTCGGGTAGTCAACTCAGTGGCGATT
Organism: Cricetiscus sungorus; assembly: GCA_030556225.1. Classification (NCBI taxonomy): domain Eukaryota; kingdom Metazoa; phylum Chordata; class Mammalia; order Rodentia; family Cricetidae; genus Cricetiscus; species Cricetiscus sungorus. The sequence continues at coordinate 52,614,345 of JANBXA010000730.1, forward strand.
GGGGAGATTTTCTTTTTAATCTCATGAGTCTTTTTTGTTTTTGTTTGGGTTTTGTTGTTTTGAGACAGGGTTTCTCTGTGTAGCCCTGGCTACCCCATACCTCAGTCTGTAGAACAGCCTGGCCTCGAACTCAACAGAGATCCACCTGCCTCTGCCTCCCAAGCACTGAGATAAAGAAATGTACCACTATGCCTGGTTTACCTCTAGGCTTTTAAAATTTTTATTATGGTTTCTAAGTTTGTGTTTGTATGGGCTTTCTGTGTGGGCATGTGTCTCTGGATGTGTATGTGCTTCTCTTGCCACTTTGTTTCTTTTATCTTTTTTTCTTTTTGACACTGCTCAAGGACCTGGGAATAGATAGGTCACAGACTCAGGGGAAAACCCAGTACTACCTGTACGTGCCTGCCCTCGCCAGCAAGGAAGACGTGACTCCGGGTAGATCTTCATTCAGTTTTAATCAGGATCCTTTAAACATGTTGCTTATGGCCCGCAGGGAGAGGGAGAGGGAGAGGGAGAGGGGGAGAGGGGGAGGGGGAGAGAGAGAGAGAGAGAGAGAGAGAGAGAGAGAGAGAGAGAGAGAGAGAGAGAGCGAGGACCCCTGCACAGGCTTAAATACCCTTGAGCTAACCAACCCCAGTGAGCCACGTGGACTCTGCAGATAGGCTACTCTAATGCGGAAGCAGACAGGCTGAACAGACTTAACCAATTAAGGGCTTGTTTACCCAGAGAGTCTACACCAGCGGGAAGGTGTAAGGTAGAAGCCAGTGCCACTTTAAGGCGTGGCACTACACGGCTCTCTACAACTACCCTTCTGCCAAAGAAATGTAGCAATACAATGACTCCAAATGACATTCTGCCATACCCATAGATCAGTGTCTACTCCACCACCATCAGAGAAACTTCCTCCAGCAGTTGATGGGAGCAAATACAGAGACCCTGAATGGGATGTCTCCATCAACCCTCTCACCTCAGGGCTCAAGGAACTTTGCAGAAGAGGAGGCAGAATGATTATAAGGACATAGTAGTTTTTGAGAGTGGCTGATGTCACCTGAGTTGTGTATTTTGCTCTGTACACTTAATCTCTCCCCAGCTGTGCCATTAGCAGGAAGAGGAGTAGACTATGACTGCACAAAACCAGGAGTGGTGGTATGTGCCTGCATTTCAGTGCTTGAGAGGTGAAAGCAAGTTGCTACATAGTAGATTCCAGGCCAGCCTAGGCTACATGAGACCTTTTTTCAACCATTTCTCCAAATAAGAAAATAAACAAATAACTCAGAGTCATTGTTCACTAAATGACTCTCAAGTATCTTTAGGAACAAATTTCTATCCTAACACGCCTTCAATGTGGCCTCTCCTTTTATTCAACTAAAACTTAGAGAATCTGGGCACACTCAGAGGCAGCCTGCCCACTGCCTTTATGACACACGCTGCATACCCCAGAGTTCTCTCCACCATTCGATCCTTTCAAACCAGACTCTATGACCTTGAGGTAGTCATGCCACCATTTTTCCTTCTTGAACTATGACCTTAAACTGGGCTTTCCTCAACGTAACTCCGGAGCAGTGTGAGCAGCCCTCGAGTGCTTTCCTGTCTGAGCATGCGCAGGCTCTCCAAACAACAGCCCCCTGCTTCCTTTGAGCAATGCATTACTTTGGGAGCAGCTTTCATTCTTTCCATGTTTGCTGTAACGTATCTTTCTCCACTATCATTTCTTGGCCATGCTTGTTTTAAACTGGGGTTCACCTAAATGGAAACAAACTATGTTCTGCTGCAAAATCCCTACCAGGCTGGAGAGATGGTCCAGCAGTTAAGAGCACTGACTACTGTTGAGGAGGACCCGGGTTTGGTTTCCAGTACTCAAGTGATGGCTCATAAACACCTGTAATTCCAGTTCCAGGTGATCTGACTCCCTCTTGTGGCATCTTCAAACGCCTACACACACACACACACACACACACACACACACACACACACACACTGCACATAAACTCATGCAGGCACATACACATTTAAAAAAAAAAAAAAAGGCCCTACTATTATGTGCTAGAGTGGGCACAGAAAGCTGACTTAGAAGGTATTTGGAGTTGAAATGTTATAAGAGCAAAATCTCAGCAAACCCTATGAAAGCCCTTCTCTTTAAGCATGAATAATGGACCTTCTACCCCAAACTGCTTTCCAATTCTCCTCCTTCCTCCCTTCATTTTCCTGGAGGATGCAGGTGATTTTAATTGGTACCACACCCTGAGTGACTGACATGGCATGGGAGGAGGGGCAGCCTTCCTCATAACATTTCCCAGCTGCCATTTATAAAGAAAAGCAAACAAATCCAGGGGCCAGGCCCTGCATGTTAGTTACAACTTAGACTGTGGCCATGCAAGGCTGGAGCCAAATCCAGACTTTCTTACTGGCCAGGGCATGAGACTTTGGGGAAGGATTAAGCCTTTTCTGTTGGTGGAATATTCTGTGCCACAAGCCAGCTGCCAAACAACCACATGGATACTTCTTATTAATTATAAATGCTTGGCCAGTAGCTTACGCTTGTTACTAACTAGCTCTTACAACTTAAATTAACCCATTTTTCTCAATCTACAAGTTGCCACATAACTCATGGCATTTACCCATCTTGTATATTTTGCTCCCTCTCCATCTGGCTGGTGACTCTGTCTTTCTTCTTCCCAGAATTCTCTCTGTCTGGCTCTCATGCCTATATCTCCTCCTGTCTAGCTACTGGCCATTTAGTTCTTAAATTAAACCAATGAGAGCAGCATATCGTCACAGCGCACAAAAAGATTTTTCCATAATACTTTCCTTACAGTCTTAAGTTCATTTCCTAACCTATGACTAACAATAGTGCTTACCATTGTTTACTATGGAGAGTAATGCAAGCGTGTGACAGAAAGCCAAAGAGAAAACTTCTCCAACAGGGAGGCTAGTTTCTCAGGCTCCTGGAACCCATGTGGGCCTTTCGGATTCAGGGCTAGAATTCTTGATTTCAAGCATTTTTCTCACTTGGCATCCCCTGTCACATGCCTTGTCACCTACTGACCACATCAAGAGAGCATGCTCTGCTAGGACCTAGCCAGAAGCTTGATCTTGGAACGATACATACCTTCCCAACATGGGCAGAAGCCTTTGTGGGGAGAGCTGAGACTCGGTGGACTCGAGGGCTCAGTGCCAGTCTCCTTCAAGTTCCTCTCAGCTGGCCACAGGCACTTTGCAGCTCACACAATAAGGTATCATTTTATTGATTACAATTTTAAATGTATTTCAATTTCATAAATATTAAGAGTGATGTGTAGAAACAGCATGGTGGCCCAGGCCTGCCAATCCAGCACTCAGGAAGCTGAGGCACACAGGTTACAAGTTGAAGAGCAGCCTACACTTTTTGCTGAGTTTGAAATGGCCAGCCCCAGCAGCTTAGTGAACTCTGTCTCCTAACTGTACAAAAATCAAACTGTGTCATAATCGTAAGCTTTATGGCTGTTGTTATTTAAGTACCGATTTGATGAAAATAATTCAGGCAAACACTGCTAGGTTGCAGTGTTTCCTTTCCCTTTAAAAAGGATGTTTGGTTTTTCAATTTGCAAGATGACTTTTTAAGAAGCCAAAGTTTGGGCTGAAGAGGTGGTCTAGTGGGTAAAGCACCTGGCATGAGGACCTGAGTTTGAGTCCCACAGCCCACAGAAAAAGCCTGCCCCATTGATACACATCTGTGGGTTATAACCCTGGCACTCCCAGAAGAGATGGGAGGCAGAAGCAGAGGACCTCCTGCAGCCTCAGGACCAGACAGCTTGGTATGCAGCAGTGAACAGCAAGAGGCTGCTTCAAACAGGCTAGGCAACACACACCAAAGGTTGCCCCCGTGGCATGCAGAGTCCATGCTCACACGTAAACACACATACACACTCACACACACAGAATGATGTGAGGGTTTTTGTTGGTCTTTTTAAGACAGGGTTTCTCTGTGTAGCCATGCTTTGAAGACCAGGGTGGCCTCAAACTCAGAGATTAAAGGTATGTACCACCACATCCGGGGGAAAATGATTTTTTTGAAAAAGAACTGAAGTTCTATTTCAAATCTTGTTTACAAAATGTGTTGCATATGAAGTTGTACTATATCAGTATTTATTCAATTACTTTGTTGGATTATTTTGAACAGTAATGAAAATATAATTGTTTACATTTTATTTTTACTGATATTTATTGTATATAGTGTTGATATCAAAATAAACTTTCAAGTGTATCATGTACTTTGTTTATATAGATAACCCATATCCACCCTCCTTCTTTCTCTTCCCCTTCCTCTAATTGCCTATATACATGTGTGTATATATGTAAATGTACATATATATGTAATCATACATCATACATAGGTATCATATAATTTTAAATTAAGATGTACATGCAAGTGTAAGTCCAGGATACATAAATGACAGAAAGTATGATTTTTTTAAAATACAGCTTATTTCATATAATGTGAACATGTACATGTTCCAGAAAATATTATAATTTCTTTCTTCCTTCTAGGAAAATCCTGCTGGGTAGTAGACTGTGATTTCTGTCTTCAGTTGTCTGTGAATAGCACCAACTCAGCTCTTTTGTATGGGACCATGACATACACAAATACCAGTGTCTCTCAGGTATATTGGCTTGGAGTCCTTTGGTTATGTACCCTGGTCTGGGATAACTGGGTCATGTGATAATGATATTTTTAGTTTTTTTTTGAGGCATCTGCATGCTAATTTGCATATTGGCTACACCAGTTTAAATCCATGGTACCCATGGTGCTTTGAGTTGAAGCTGTAGATTCTAGCCCATAGCTATCCATCTTACTGTGCTGTTCAGGGCTCAGGACAAACAAATCAGATGACTTATGATGCACTCAGACTCCAGGATCCATGTGTCCTGACAGCCAACAGTTCTTAATGATAACAACATTCTGGGGGAATAGTAGAGTCGATATTGGAATATTTGTACATTTTTTGTATGATCAGATTATACACAGCTTCAATTATGGTTTTCCAAAGGGAAGACATGTATGCCTTGTCCCTGTAATTGACCATGAAGTGATACAGGTGGGGGTGTCCTCACCAGAACTGAGCCAACACCTTCTAAAACAATCAAAAAAAAAAAAAAAAAAAAAAAAAAAAAGAATGCTCTGCCTCAGGTATTTTGTTGCAGTAACAGAACACTAACTAACTAATAAAAATCAATGCAAAAACAACCAGGATCCCACTAGATGAAGTTATCAATGTCTGGCTTCTAATAAATTGTACATCATACTTCTTTCTCAATTCATGTTCTCAGCTCTAGTCCATTTATTATGCATTACTATTTCCAGGTATACTGTAGACAGCAATGTACTTCATTAACCTCTGCCACGTCCTGAGTTTTCAGCTGCTTCCACTAGGTCATTGAAGTTACTTTCCTGACACTTGGAGACCCTGAGACAGTGCCTACCTCTCCCTCTCTCCTCTCCCTCCCTCTTTCCTGCCTGCTTCAGGGCCTGAAACCACCATTTTAAAAAGCAGCAAAATATAACATCTCTCACTAGGCTTCCAGATAGTTCTTTTTAAATTTTTTTGGGAAGTGCTAAATACCCTTTGTTTGATATTATCCATAAACCAAACTAAACCTCCTTTCAGAAATAAAAAAAAAAAAAAAAGCATCCTTTGACATAAGGGATTCTTTTCTTTTTTTAAGCCAGGTTTCTCTGTGTGGCTTTGAAGCCTATCCTGGCACCTGTTCTCTAGCTCAGGCTAGCCTTGAACTCACAAAGATCTGCCTGCCAGGATTAACGTTGAAAGACCCCCACTATGCATTTCTCCTGCTTGAGCTGCTTTTGCTAAGGGTCAAGGTGGGGACAAGTACAAGAGGGAACAAAGAATCCTTGAAATGTCTACAAGTAGCAGGACTATCTGGGAACAGAAAATCCTTGAAATGTCTTATTGTAACACCAGAGTGCTAAAATAGTCATAACTGAATTCCTTGAACCCGATCTGAACAAACAACTCTGCCCCAGGCTGACCCCAACCGCTTTATTTGAGTGAACCAGTGAAATCCCTGTAATCATGCATTGCATTTGCTTCTGTAAGCCCACTTTTTGCTGCCCAAACCATATATAATTCTCTGAAGTTTTAACCTGGGCGCGCTCAGTCTCCTGAAAGATTGAAGTGCCCACAGGTACCCTGTGTGAGCAATAAATATCCTCTTGCGCTTGCATCCAGTGGTCACTGTTTCGTCTCTCGGAGAAAGGGGTCCAAGGATACAGTGGATCTTTCAAAGTCATGAGCCACCACTCCACCACCGCTAGGCCACACAGCGGATTTTAATTAAGTTGGCATCATCAAGAACAGACAGTTGCTTCCTGATGTTTAACCATCACCTGTAGTGGGTCAAAGAATACAAGATCAAACACAGATGTCTTCTGTTTGGTTCTGAAACCTAAGTATAAAACCCCTCCACAGCCTTTGAGGTGGTTTGTTGTAGAATATTAGATGAAGATGTTTTACATTTGTTTTTTTTTTTTTTTGGTGGAAGTGTGAAACTGCCATTTTGCCTGCCTAAAACACCTGATTGGTTTAATAAAGAGCTGAACAGCCAGTAGCTAGGCAAGAGAAAGGATAGGCAGGGCTGTCGGGCAGAGAAAATAGATAGAAGGAGGAGAGCTAAGAGGGGGAGCAAAAAGAAGCAAGGAAAGGAGGAGAGGAGGATACCAGGGGCCAGCCACCCAGCAATCCAGCCAGACAGGGAGTAAGAAGAAAAGAAAAGATATACAGAAATAGAAAAAAGGTAAAAGCCAAAAAGCAAAAGGTAGATGGGATAATTTATGTTAGGAAAAGCTGGCTAGAAATAAGCTAAGGCTTATTAAGAAAGAATAGGACTCCTTGTGATTGTTTGGGAGCTGGGTGGTAGGCCCCAAAGAGTAAAGAGTAAAAAAACAGACAAATCAACAACAGTGGCGCCATCATCTCTATGGGAAGTCGACCATTGCTACTTAACTGTAATTAAGTCTTTCCTTAAAATTGCAATAAACCAATTTTACTGAAACTGGTAATCTCCAACAATAACATCGCTAGGAGTCTGTGATTTGAATTCTTGCATATGAATCAAAGCTATGAGACGGTATGTTGTAATAAGTAGGGCAAACACTATTTACTCACTAGCAGCCTTTTCAAAGTAAGCCGCTAGGTGCCCTTTCTCCAGTCTTAATGCCATCAAAGATCACTTTTGTTCTAGGATGTGATTATTGGAATTCTCTGCCAGTGTGTCCTCTCCCCAGGTGATGCCCTTGTTCTGTTGGCTTCTCTTCAGAGAGTCCAGAGGCCTGACCCTTCTTTCACCCAAGGAGACCATGGAGATCTGATCCAATAGTGTCCTTGCCTCCCTGCCACATTTCTGAACAAAAATCTTCTTCCTTTCTCAAAGTCACCCATTTTTATTTTGTTCTTTCCATGCCCACACTTTGAATGTTGTGTATTGAAGCCAGACACACTGATGCCTCCCTTATATAGTTCTTATTAAAAAATTATAGTTGTCTGTGTGTGTGTGCACACACACATGCCATTGTGTGCATGTGGAGATTTTGTGGGGCTTTATGGAGTTTGTTCTTTTCTTCACACAGGTTCAAAGAATTGAACTCAGGTCTAGGGATTGCATGGCAAGCACCCTCACCTGCTGAACTGTCTCCCCAACTCTCTCAGATGTTTCTCCATGATTCAGTTACTCAAAGCTGCTTCTTTGGGAAAGGATGGTAAGTAAGATTTCTCTGACAACTTTTTGATACTGTGATGTCACTCAACATAAACCCCCACCAGTTGAATAACAAAATTTGCATTCTGGGTGGTCTTTGAGCAAATGTCCTCAAAGACCAGGGAGCTTAAGGTTCAAATACAGAAAGATAAAAAAAAAAAAAAAAAAAGTAAATAAATAAATATGTGTCTCAGTCAGAGGTAAGCAGGATCAAAAACATAATTCAGAACATAAGCTCTAAAAATACTCACACCCTCGCATTAAGTGTCTTCTTCTTGTGTAATTAAACCATGTATTGTAGGTGTGTTTCAGAAATCCTCTTGGTTTATCCTTGAGGAAAAGCTATTCAGTTCTAAGATCTGTGTTCCCTTCCCTCAAGTTCCTCAGCAGCAGCTTCAACCCCTGAGCCTCAGAACGTGGCCTAATTGGAGTAGAGGCTGTTTGAATGTAGCCAAATTGAAATGAAGCCACTGAAGTGACTCACACAGTGACTGGTGGCATTACCCAAAGAGGAACATGTAGACAGAGATGCAGAAGGTGGACACTGTGAGCAGACATAGAGACAAAGCTACGGCAATTAGTGTCACAGCCTCACCTCCCGTTTCCAGCTTCTAGAACTCTATGAAAAAAAATGAGTTTCTGCAGTTTCCCTTTCCCAGTACCTCTGTGTGTGCGTGAGCGTGCATATTTGTGTGCTTGATTTCACGGCAGGATTCATCCTTCATTGTTTTTCTACCTTATCCACTTAGGCATGATCTCTCCGCCGAACCCAGGACTCACCACCATGACTAGTCTTGCTTGCCAGATTCCTGTCTCCCTGATTCCAAAGCTGGAACTACAGCCAGGTAGCCACACCCACTCAGCTTTGTTTGTTTGTTTAATTTATCACGATATTTGAGACAGGGTCTCACTATGTGGCACCAGCTGGCCTAGAACTTGCTACGTAGACCAGGCTAGCCTCAGATTTACAGAGATCTGCCTGCCTCTGCATCCACAATGCTGGAGTTAAGGCTGTGTGTCACTAGGCCCAGGGCACCCAACATCTCCATGTGTCCCAGGGATCTGAACTCTGGTCCTTCCACTTGGGCTTTAACTGCTGGTCCATCTCTCCAGCCCAAGGCACTCGCCTCTGTGTCTGTTCTCTTCAAGTGTGTTTCAGTCTATCTGTTCCTTCAATCCATTTTTATATCTCCCTTCCTTCCTTCCCTCCCTCCCTCTCTTCCCCCTTCCCCCTCCCTCTCTCCCTCTCTCTCTCCCTCTCCCCTTTTCTGGCAGTTTTGTTCACAGTTTACAAATAAAAGCATAAAACATACATGGGAAGCCAGAAAGTGATATTATCTACAGTTTCTTGGGGCCTGGAAGTAGCTGAGGAGGTCTGTGGGAGCAGAGGTTAGTATCACGGGGAACCTGCCTGTGTCTCTGTGCTGTCCCATCTGGACAAGCACCTGGACTCTGATGTCGTGGTGTTCCCCTTCCCAAAGTAGAATTATAAACAGCCCAACCCTTTCAGCACTTAGGCTAAGATGACACTTGTCAAGTGTTTTCATTGCCAGATCTATCAGGTGTTTATCACTAACTTCGCTGTCGTCTGTCTAAGATGAAGATGGACACGTTCCTCGCCACACCCCTCACCCAATGCTGATGCCTACTTCCCTTCTCAGATGAACTCCTCCAGCCTGTGACTTGTACCAACCAAGAGACCTGAGGTTTGGAAGACACAAGCAGTGTCTGGGAGAGAGGTCTGGACCCCAGGCATGAGTAGAGAGACTGTGTTCTCAGTCATCTGGACTAGCACAATTTTGTGTTTTCAAGGCTGAGAATTTATAGGGCATGAAGTGAAGAAGGAGGCCTGGGAAAGGAACATAGCAGAGCAGCTGAAAAGACATAAGAAAGAGAAATCCTTCTCACACTCAAGCGGGCTGAAATTGGCTGGAGAGAAGAGAATGTGTTGTACCGTTTCCTTCCAAGTCCTGCCCAAGATGCAGCTGTGGATTCACGTGAAGAAGAGGAAGGAAGGAAGACAGATGGAATGCTGGATGGACAAATGGAAGGGCAGAGCTGCTTGAGGAGGCAGGGCCACATAGAGGAAAGGCAAGGCTTTCAGAGTCAAAGCCTGGCTTACAGATGCCTCTACTGTCACCAGCTGCAAGACTCTGCAAGTTCAGAACTGAAGCAGGGGGACATCCATTTGGGGACCAGTGCTGCCCCCCCCCCAGCCATGCTTTCCTCTTGGCTGGCATTTCCTAGACTTCTGCACATAGGTCTTGTCAGACTTTTGTGTTTACACTGATGGAATGACAGCATGATGTAGTGATATATTATTTATGATTTATTAAAGCTTGCCTGAGGATTAATAAAGCAAACTAAGCCATAAGTCATAGAAACCAGGCACATACCTTTAGTCCCAGCAACCAGAAGCTAGGAGATGGTGGTACACACTTTTAGTCCTAGGACTCAGGATTAAGAGGTAAATGGATCTCTCTGAGTTCAAGGCCACCCAGCTCTATACAAGAGTGACCCAGTCCTAAAGAGAAACAGCTCACACAAAGATGATCTCAGCACCTGGGATCACAAGCCTTTAGTCCCAGCATTAAGGAGGTATATAAGACAGGAGAAAGGAGTCAGTAGGAGGCGGCATTCATTCTCCAGCCACACTGAGGATAGATAGGAAGACATTCAGTCTCAGGGTTCTCCAGCCACCCTGGGGAGAAGCAGCAGGGTCAGCCCATTGAGCCTGAAGCAGTTACTTTGCTTTTTTGACCTTCAACTTGAAGTTTGAACCCCAGTATCAGTCTCTGGGTCTTTTCTTTTTCGTGCAACAGCATGAAGTGTGTGCTTCTTGTCTGACTGGCCCAGAAAAGTCACCAGCAGTCAGACTGAAACCCTGTCTTGGAGAGCTGCCTTCCCAACTACATTAACTGCTTTTCTCATTGATGTGACTGAAGCAGTTTGGAGAAGCAGGGGCTTATTTTACCTCATGTTTTTTAAGGAGCAGTCCATCATGGCAGCCAGAGTTTGTGGCGTTTGTGGCAGCTGGCCACATTGCATCTACATTCAGCAAACATAGAAAGATGGTTGCTGCTACTCAACTTCATTCTCCTCTTTATTCCTCCCAAGATCCCAGCGCACTGGATAGAGCCACCCACATTTCAAGTCAGTCTTCCTGTTTCAGTTAACCTAACCGAGACACGGGCAGAGGTGCATCCCTAAGATGAGTCTAGATTGCATGCAGCTGACAACCAAACTTAATCATCCCACAAGCCTTGACAAGAAATCAGTGTGTTATGTCAACCCATTGACATTTTGTTTTGACAAGCTACTGCATTCTGGTTATGAGATTGTTACATGGTTCAGAAGAGTTGGTGAGGAGTTGGCTAAGGATGTGGTCATAGGAAAAAGAGGAGTGAAGCTAGACTATGACCCTCCACCTCTCACACTCCACAGAAGAGTGTGGAGAAGCAAAGGAAATGGTTGGAGGTGAAGGAAACCGCCACTGTCTAAAAACCCAGGCTGCAGGACAAGAAGAGCAAGAAGAGGAGACAACCATGCAGCTGCTGGTGATGCTGTAAGTAAAGGCAAAGTGGTAGCCATGGCAACAGACTTCCAGCAAGGCCATCAGAATCTAGAAGTACGGTGACCTGGAAGGGATAAAACCCATTAGGGAAATGTGTTAGACACAGGATACCGAGGCAAGGCTGAAGCAGGGCCTGGCTCCCACTTGGGGTGTGCACATCAGAGCTTCCCTTGCCTTCCTCTCCCTCCCCAGCACCTCTGCGAAACTTTGGTGATGCTAAGTGGCAGAGTGAGCAGGGGGTGATGGAATCATGTGGGAATGGGGATTTCCTTGAGTCCTTTCCTCACCCACATTTCTGTCTCACAGTTCTTCTCTGGCTGCTGCCCAGACAGAGTTTAGCCCAGCCAGCCACACCCACCAGCCTTATTAGATGAGATGACATCCAGCCCCTAGCATTAATCACCCACTCAAGCTTGTTGGGAGGATAACTGATAATTTGCATGGTTCTCAGAGACAAATGCTTCCTTCCACTGTTAATCATTCACTGAACCAACACAGACTAACTCCTGAGATCCTTATACTAAGTGGTTGAGAAATTTAGTGTCCCAGCCATTTTCCTTGATTTCAGGCTGTATTTCTGCTTCTAGTATTTTCCCTTTAGTTTCTGTTGGGGCCCATAAAGATGGCTCCACTTCATCTTGGCTATAGGTTAGAGAATTCAAAGCTGTCCTTAGTAAGTCATAAGACCTAAAGGTCTAAGGCATGGCTACAGTAGGATGTTTGATCTTATCTAAGTAACAGATTTAATGTGGTGTGGTTACTCCTGACCCTCAAGGCCAGATAATGAGAAATTGAATCTAAGGTGTGGTTACAGAATCCTTGAAGAAATGAGGAAGGAAGTCTGTTTGTTCTGTAAACATGATACCATGTTCCCCTTTTTTGGTTAAGGTATTTAAGAATGGTGAAGAATAAACTCAGGGCATTCAGAATTCACTGGATTTGCCCTCATGACTCTATCCTGTGTCTCCATCTTTTCTCTTAATGTCTTTAGATAGCCTTTCTCAATCCACACTCCCCCTCTCAGGTACGAACTGTGAGCAATTTGGCTGGCTCTGACTGCAGGCCCCACAAAGACAGCTTCCCACAAGTTTCAAACTCTGGGAAACCTCAATTGAGCTCTTTCAGGATTTGTAGCAAGATGGAGCTGAGTGGATGCCTTCCACAGAAACAATTCAACTCTGGTGCACATCCCTTTTAGGTATTGCCAGAGAGGTAACATTTGAAGATGAAAGTGTGGATTGGTTGGTAGAGGGCTTGTCTAGCACCCCCCAATTCCTGTTTCAATTGTGAACACTGCACTAAACAGACAAGCTGATACACACTCGAAATTCTAGCAGTTGGGGGACTGGAGCAGGAACCTCAGAAGGGTTAACCTGGGATACATGAGACCTTACTGTCCTTGATTTTGTTGTTTGTTTTTGTCAACTGGACAGAAGCTAGAGTTCTGCGAGAGAAGGACACTCAATGGAGAAAATGTTCTAACCAGGTTAGCCCGAGGGAAAGCTTGAGGGGCATTTTCCTGACTAAAACCGAGGTGGGAGGGCCCAGATCACTGTGATGGTGCCACTTCTAGGCTACTGTCCTGTAAAGGAAGGGAGGTTGAGCAAGTCAGTAAACACCACTCCTCCAAGTCTTTACTTCACTTCCTACTTCACTTCCTCCCTTGATTTTGGCTATGATTTCCATCAGTGATGGGAAATGACCTAAAAGTTGTAAAGCTGGAAGAAAGCTTTTCCTCCTCAAGTTGCTTCTGAACATGGTGTTTTATCAAAGAAAACACCACAGAAATCTAAATATGACACGGCCTTAAAAAAGAAGCAAGCAAACATATAATAAAAAGAGGATACAGTCTCAGAAGAAATACAAATAGCTAATAAAGACTTTTCAAAAATGTCCAACATCCCTAACCATAAGGAAAATGCAAGTCAAAACTACTTTGGAATTCCATCTTACCGCAATAGTTAGGAAAAGAAACCAGCCCAGATTCAAAGATTCAATCAGCAATAACTGGATAATGACAATGTGGTCTATGTGCACAATAGGATCCAATTCAGCACTATCTAAAGAAAAATGTAATTTACAGGAAAATGGATGGAATACAATAAAAATTTAAACTGAATGAGGTAACTCAGGCCAAAAAGATACCACATGTTCTCTCTCTTATGTGGATCATAGCTTCAAACTAATTTTTTGTGTTTAACTTATAATGTCTGTAAGGACCAGGAAGTTACAAAGGGGTCATGGGTTCATGGGTTCACAAAAGACAGGCTTGGAGAGAGAGGGCTGGCTAATAGAACTCTTAAAAATGAAACCAGAGTAAATCAATACTGAAATAGTAGAATGGTAAGATTTCAGCAGGGAAGGGAGTTGTGGATAGGGAACAGAGGAAATGAAGAGAATGTTACCCCAAACAAGGATGTACAAATAATATGCATGGACACCTACTACTCTATAAGCTAATTGAAAATACACTTAAGAGTTTGAATGGAAACATGTTACCTGAAGATAATACCTGACTCAGATGCCATGGGCGATCGAACAAAACTCAGTGCTGCTCCAGGATACCTCTCTATGAGTTGTAAATCAGGAAGTCTCTAGCAGCTCTAAAAACAAAACAATTGCCATTTCTCGTGGTTGCCCACCAAGAGTGGATGGTAAGATCCTGTTTCTGAAGATACCACAAACTTTAGCTACAGGACAAGTCATGCTAAAACTGAACTGGAAACTCCCTGCTGTGTAGTGTATGTAGTACCAGGAGGTGCTTTGTGAGCTGCTGGGGATGGAGGAGAGGCGTGAAAGGTCCATGAATCCTACCATCTATAACATCAACCGTCAGACAACATGTGCCCACTGGTACAATAGTGGCAAGATTGTATGGCGGTAACCAACTCCTCTGCTCTACAACAGGAAATCATGCTTCCCCCCCTACATTTCTTTCCTTTTATTGAAAACAATTTAATTGAGCTACACATTTCCCCACTCTCCTTCCCTCCTCCCCTCTCCACTTCCAGACCCACCTGTCCCCACACTCCCAATATATTGTCTTTTTCTCCTTCCTAGGTAAATCCACATATGTCTCTCAGGGTCCTCTTTGTTACCTAGGTTCTCTGGTATTGTGGCCTGTGGGCTGGTTGTCATTTGTCTTATGTCTAATATTCATTTGTGAGTGAGTATATACTATATTTGTTACCTCCCTCAGGATGGCATCCTCTAGTTCAGTCCATTTGCCTGCAAATTTCAAGATGTTACTGTTATGCTTGTTACTCTTAACCTGGGCAAAACCATGGCTGAGGAGGTCATAAGCCCAGGTAGGAACTTTACTGTTGTTTTGCTAAATTTATATCACATACAATTACCTCTAAATACATATGTTTATAATCATAGACAAATGCTATTCTTAGCCTAATCAGATAAGTGTCTTTTTGCAGTGAGTGATGATGAATGCAGAGACTTGTAGTTATTGAAGATGTTAAAAATAAGTGATGCCATAGTGCTCAACCTTGAATAAGACATTCCTACTATAACCGCTGAAGCTCAGGGAATGTTGCAGAAGAGTTTGATGATGGGGGAAAGCTTTGAAACTCTGTAGTGTGCTCATGACATGGGGGGGCATTGTGATTACAAACTCATAGCAGCCTGCACTGCAACTGTCAAAGTTGGTCAAGAATGGGGAGGGGCTTGTGGGATCCTACCATCCCTCTGCCCCCTGGTAAACTACTGGCTATTGATGGATGTTGGGTGTGGGTGTAGGGTGCTGTTGTTTTCAGTTATGTGCCCTTGATAAGCTTACCAGGCTCCAATGGATTGTCCTCCAGCTCTGGACACACAGATAGCTTTGGTTAAATGTAGTGGGCCACTGAACAGTACACAAAGGCATGAATTGGGATTGTAGGAAAGGTGTTTGTAAGGGAAAGAGGTTGTTGTTCATGGGGGCAGGAAGCAGATAAGAGAGACTACAAGTAGGAATC
The DNA here is from genome assembly GCA_030556225.1 of Cricetiscus sungorus. NCBI lineage: Eukaryota > Metazoa > Chordata > Mammalia > Rodentia > Cricetidae > Cricetiscus > Cricetiscus sungorus. The sequence continues at coordinate 52,629,639 of JANBXA010000730.1, forward strand.
TGTCAAAGGACAGGCTTAGTTAAAAAATGAAAATAAGGACCATCTTCAAAAACTTACCGAATCTCAGTTTTTTTGGTGATGGGGTAAGGGAGTTCAGACTGTGCCAGGGGCCAGCCCCAGAGTTTGACCGGTTCCTGAAAGGGGGCAAGGAGGAGGTGAGGGAACTATCAAACCAGGCCATGACAGTGGCAAGAATCTCAGAGCCTGACTGATTAGCAATCAGAGTGCTAATTCAGTAAGGAGGGAGAGATTCACATTGCTCCAAAACATAGATCATATCCTTTTTTCTCCCCAGACATGTGTTTAACTTATTCTTGAGTATCTTTTAGTCATCATTGATATGTCATGAAAGAACAGAGTTATTTTTTAAAATCAATTTTACTCATCAACCCCATAACCCAGTTTTAAAGAATCCAGAGGCATTATGACAGCCTGTTGTTAGGCTGCCAGCTCTTGCAGCTTCAAGGACACTAGACAGAAATTAAGTCTCCAAGCCAACCCAGGCAGACTGCCCTGTGCTGAGCAGTGTATCATTAACTCTTAATGGTTAGAGTGCCCAAGGAAAGTCCTTGGGCCAAAGATGCTGCAGTTATTATTCAAACGCTGTCATAATAGAACGTTTACATTTGATATCTTTATAGAATTTTTTATATGTCTAATCCTGGCATTCTTCTGTTCTTTGGTGACTCAGCTTGTGCTAACTTTTCTAAGAAAGGGAGGTATTGACACCTCACTCTTTGATCATCTGTCTACACCATTCTTTGTCCATCAACATAAGCCCCTGTGTAGGGCAGAGATAACTCCATCTAATCTAACTTTGTTGGTTTATATGCCATGTACTTACCTGAGCATATAGTAGGAAGAGGCTTTTAATCTGTCTGTTGTCAACTTCTCTAGCCAATCTTGTTTACTTAAGTTTACTTTGTTTTGATTATCTTGTTCCCGAGTAAGTACAAAGGCAGATATTTCAAGAATATCTCAGTGGTACAAGCACTTTCCTGATAGCCTGGTCCCACAGCCACGTCAGCCCCAAATAACATGCAGAGACACTGTATTGATTATGAAACTGCTGTCCAGTCACTAGTGTTTCTTATTGGCTATCTCTGTCTTAAATATTAACTCTTTCTATAGATTTTAGTGTTTCTACATGGTCTTATCTTACCGCAGAGAAGATCCAGACCTCTTATTTCTCTCATGTCCTACGTCTTGACTCTTCTCTACTACATCTCCCAGAATCCTCCTTGTCTCCTAGTCCCACCTATCTTGCTTTCCTATTGGCCAACAGGGCTTTATTCATTAACCAACAAGAGAAAAATATATACAGAACGACATCCTCCATTATCTCAGAGCCTCATTAAGAGATCTCTGGCTTCCTTATGTGTGTCATAATCTCCAAGGCATAAGGAAGACCTTCAAGGAGATAAGGAAATCTCCTTAGAGGCAGGAGGGATATTAGGTTCAAGATATTCCCAGGGAAGCTTGGAAGCAGTACTCTTGGGAGAAGGCATAAAAGATTTATAAGAAATATTCCATCAATCCAATATCCCCAAGTTGTGCAAATATTAAAAGCCCCCCAAGCATGCAACATGTGGATATCAAAACCAAAAGTGGCACAGTGGCCAACTTGTGGCTCAGCTATGGGGATCTTAGTCAAACAGCTGTGCTGGCTTTTTGACTTTTGCTGTTCCCATCAGATATGGCTGCACCAAGATTGGCCTCAAACTCACAGAGCTCCACCTGCTCTGCTCCCCAAGTGCTGGGATTAAAGCCGTGTGCCACTACCACCACCCAGCCCAAATCACAGTTCTTAAAATTATAAAATTAATATGAATTAAAGATTGCATCTGCCTCATTCATTGGGCGAACCCACCAGATGTCCTAACTGGCTTAAAAGAGAAGTCAAAGAACACAAAAACACTAGTGGCTTCATCTGTATCTGTATTGCCATCATTCCTTAAACAATATGCAGCATAACAACTATTCAATAGCACTTCTATGAAGTGTCATTATGAATATTCTGGAGATGACTCAAATTAAATGTGATGATATGTCCATGTTGTGTGCAAACACTGCACCTATCACTGCTTGATCCTCTCAGAAAGCACAGTGAGAAGAGTGCTCTGCATTTTTAGGAGTAAAGATGTCAAAAAAAAAAAAAAAAACAGTACCAACCATCTTTTCCTTGGTGCCTGGAAGAGCTGCCCTTCATTTGAACACAGTTCACCATTGAGAAGCAGCTGTCTTATCTTGCCAAGAACCACCTACAATTTACAGAATAGAAAGATGCATGGACTCAAAACTAAATGACCCAAAAGGCTGTGCATGGAGACAGAGATTTCCACTGAAGTGGGACTTTTTTTTCATACATTTAAAATGACTGTTTCTGGTCCCAGAATTTATTTTCTGCAGTTTTCCTTGAGTGGCTTGGGCAAACTGGGTTATACCAAACATCTTAAATGTACATCATCAAGGCAGAATTTATAGCAACTCTCTTCAACCATGTAAAAAACTTCCCCTGAAGATACGGTCTTATGTTGTTCTTGTCACAAATTGCATTCTCACACATTTTTTCAAGAAGGAAACAGGTCTAATTGCAAGTAGCTTTGCAGCTGGCCACACAACTCACCAGGAGCTAAATCTGACCCTGTCTAGCTTTCATAAAAGAGCATTAATCTTGTCTGATACTGGATTTAAGGCCAGAGACTCAAACTGGTAGTTGTAGGAAGAATCAGGAGGCCTACTGTCTCCTCCAAGGTTTCCAGATAAATGAGTGTGCAGTGACTGAGTGTTTTCTTGTCTGCAAAACGAGACAGACAAGATGGTCTCGTGGCCTTTTTTGTTCTCAGTTCCTATGATTCTGAGTATGCCAGTGAGATGTCTTATTTACATTTCATTAAAGTCTCATCTATATCAGGCTACTATACTCTGATATGTAGTCAAACATTATTCTGGATGTTTCTATGAAGGTATTTTCAGAACAATATTAACACTTAAAATGGGAAAAGCTGATTATAGCCTTGTCCAATAAGCTGAAAGCTTTCATAGAATGATGATTGATAGCCTTGACCAATCAGCTGAAAGCTTTCACAGAATGAAGATTGATGGGTAGGTCCTGATGAGCAGGAGTTTGGAGGGCATCAAGATGGCTGAGTGGGTAAAGTCACTTGCTGGCAAGCCTGAGGAACTGAGTTTGATCCCTGTGTCCCGCATAGTGGAAGAGAGCTAACTCCCTTCAGTTTGTCCTCTAACCTTCACATGCATACTGTGGCACAAACACACACACACACACACACACACACACACACACACACACACACACACACACACACAAAATAAATAAATAATAAATGTAATTTTAAAAACAATTTAGTGAGTTCATCCAGGAGTCCTAAGCCTCCAACCTGTTGGCTCATTCCTCGGATTCTCAGGTCTTCAGGTCTCTCTTGTAATGTACACCAATTCCTAAAATCACCTCTCTTGTGGTCACTCTGTGTTTCTGGAGAATCCTAGTAAAATCAGACTTCCCCAGAAGCTTCTGAAGTCTGGTAAAGCCTGCAGCTTCCTGCCTACCTGGACAGAGAGTATTGCACATGGTCACTAAATACTACCTTCCAATTCATTCTGTAAAATTCGGCACATTTATTGAGTGGGAAGAGAAAAAGAATGAGATTTAAAGGCAGAGGTAGACGGCTTGATAAAGGGCCTTTCACAGTCTTGACATTCAGGTGAAGCTGATAAAAGACCCAGGAGTCTAGACTCCTGCCTCAGTTTCCAAATAGGTGGAGTCTGGGTTCCTGGGCCACACATCTGTGTGAGGCTGAAGGGGGATCATTAAAACTGAAAATACCCATTTGAGTTGTGGATTTATTAAAGCCCAGATGGGATTTGGATGAAGGGACTAGTGGTAAACTGGGTATGACTCTTCCTGACAAAACAACCAGTATCAGGACCATTTGAGTCACTACACCAAATCCACCAGTGACTTGTGAAGAAGCAAATAGTGCTCCAGTTTTGCTTTTTAAGCACTAAAAAACAAATGCCCTGATGCCACGGAGGTCCTTTACAGTACCAGGCTCTGTTCATGATTATTGATAACATCTTCTGATCACTTCTCTGCTGCTGTGATAAGATACCCTGAAAAGAGAAGGGAGGATTTGTCTCTGCTTTTAGTTCCAGAGTGGACACAGTCCATCATGAGAGGGAAGGGCTAGACAGCAGGAGCTTGAGGCTGTTCTGGAGTCACAAATTCTATCCCCAGGGAGGGAGCCAAGAGAAACACACACACACACACACACACACACACACACACACACACACACACACACACACACAGAGAGAGAGAGAGAGAGAGAGACAGACAGACACAGAGACAGAGACACAGAGACAGAGACAGAGACACAGAGACAGAGACAGAGAACGAGAGACCCCAGTGAGGCACCTCCAGCATACTCCACCAAATGCAGGTTAAGTATTCAAACTCATGAGCCTGTGGGGAACATTTCTCATTCAAACTACAACATCTTCCAATACCTTTTTATTTTCTTTTAATAAATAAGAACACTGATGTAGGCCAGGCAGTGGTAGTCCCCACTTTTAATGCCAGCACTGGGGAGGCACAGGCAGGTACATCTATGTGAGTTCAAGACCAGCCTGGCCTACAGATCAGGTGCCAGAGCTATACAGAGAAACCTGGTCTCAAAACAAAGCAAAACAAAACACCCAAAACACTGCAGTAATTGCCCAGTAAAATGGCCACAAAGCCAGCCAAGAATAGAGACAGAGATCTAAGCCAGGTACTCTAGCTGTGGGGAGAAATGTGGGACTGGATATTTGGTGGGGAAAAGGCCACAAGATGTGACCAGAGCACAGACAAGAGAGGATAGTGGGAGACAACACTGTCCTAGGGGTTTATGTTAGGGTAAGAAGTGTGAGGCGGTTTTCTTGTGATTCTCAGCTTCTTGCTCTTCCTTCTAGCCCCAGAATTATTTTCAGCCATTGCCATGGAACTTTCAGTGCCTCCTATAGGAAGAGTGTGAGTATAGTCTTTGTTGCCATTTTTCTTACCACAGTGGAGTTTTATTCAGGAATGAGAAAGAACAAAATTATGACATTTGCACAAAAGTGGGTGGAACTGGAAATCATGTTAAGCAAATAAGCCAGACTCAAGATGATAAATACCACAGTCCTTCTTCATGTGCAGATTCCAGATTTAAAACACAAATGTAGGAAAGTAAAAGCAGGATGGGGGGGGAGAGGATGAGAATGATCTGAACGGGAGGCAGTAGAGAGAGGAAGACAAATACTGTGTTGTCTGTCATGTGGAATGCAGATTTAAAATTATGAATCTGTATCTATGCACGCAACCATCCACCCGACATCAATCCTTGGGACATTGAAAGTGGAAATGGGACTGCTTGGGAGGAGATGGGACTCGTGGGGATGCAGAGGTCATAGTGGAGGTTGAATGTGATTAAAGCACAGTGGTGCACATATGTGAAAACACCAGAACAAAACCATTATGTTCCTAGGAGTTTTAGGGAAAGGCCCCTTCTTGTTTCCAAAAGCTCTGGTTTTTACCTGCTGCCATTAGGGTTGTGTCTCACAGATCCTACTGCTTCTGTTGAGCTCGACAGTGAACAAGACCTATGGAACACTCTCTGGCTGAACCCATAGCGACCCACAGTGACACACTGTGACCTACCTTGACCCACAGCAACCCACAGAGACCCACCATGACCCACTGTGACCCACAGCAACCCATGACGACCCACAGTGACCCACTGTGACCCCCACAGCAACCACAGTGACCCACAGCTGAACTCACAGCAACCCATAGCAACCCACTGTGACCCACTGTGACCCACCATGACCTACCATGACCCACAGCTGAACCCACAGTGTCCCACAAACTGTTATCGGTGAGAAAGATACTTTGTTGTTAAAAGTAATTGACATTTTAGGGTCACTTCTTCTGCTGGAAAAGCTAGCTGATGAATGGTTTTGGCTTAATTCTGGAGGCCGTGAATTTTGTATATTTTAGGGTCCTCTTTCATCTCTGGAGCCCAAGGAATCTTAGCAGTGAACAAAACCTAATTTTAGTTTCTGACTCTTCATGTTCCGTACCAGAAGCATTCTGGGAGAATAGAATAACACTCATCTAATTACACTCTGCAGCTGCTGGATCAGATTCACCTTGTCCATGGGAACCCAATAAACACTCTGTGGGCATCCAACACTTTGTAGCTGATGGCAGCAGGGACATCACTGCCTTCCAAGCATTTTGGGTAGATAGCACTGACTTGCCACATAAGAGAAAGGTCTCAAACTTGAGACCTTTACTTTTCCAGGAATGGAATATTCCATTAGGGCTTAGCAAAGAAATACAAACAGGTGTTTCATGCAGGAAAAGGCCACTGGGGAGATGGCTTGGCCATGTGTACTCACATTGAGAATCTGTGCTCTATCAATGTAGATTTAAGGAGACTTAACCTTCCTAAGGTTAAGGAGAAAAATTAGAGAGTTCATGTCTTACTTTAATTTCTTATGTTCCACTTGGAAAAACTCAACAAGAGTTATTATTTGTCATGTAGTAGAGGAGAAAACATGACTGGTGGAGAATGCCCAGACTGCTAACAGCTGTGTTCATCAGCTTTCTATTATTTTGACAAAATATGTGAGATCATCTACTTAGAAGTTTTTTTGTTTTGCTTTGTTTTGTTTTTCTTGGCTCACAGTCTTGAAGATCCAGACCATGACCAGGTGGCTGTGGTGACCCAGTACTTCCCAGCAGGCACACAGGAGAGGAAGAGAGGAGCATGAGCTCCCAGCATACCTTTCATGAGCAAACTTTCAAGGGTTTTCTACCATCCCCTCTATACCCAGGATCCCACATCTTCTGTGGTGTCACATGCTGTAGGCCAAGCATTACATGGCCTTTGAGGGACAGTCAACCCAAACCATAGCACCAGTGATGGTAATGATAAAAAAAGTAGAAGGAAAAAAAAATGGCCCCAAAGTAAGTGAATACACAATTACCAGAAGAGTTTGTGACTCTCTACATGAAGGCAAGGGAGAGATGCTTCTTAAAATCTCTGAGAGTTTCCTCATGTGTGGGCAGATAAATGCCTCTCCACTATGGCACATGTAAGTGTAATAATAACTAATGAAAGGATTGGCATGTGGTAGTCTCTAGTTGTTTTTTATTTTACATTTTGCTCTTTGGGGGGGCGGCTGCCACCCAGCTCCCAAATAAATACATGGAGACTTATTGTTTCTTATAAATGCCTGGCTTTAGCTTGGCTTATTTCTAGCCAGGTTTTCTTAACTTAAATTATCCCGTCCACCTTTTGCTTCTGGGGTTTTACCCTTTTTTTAACATTTTCCCCTCTCTTTCTATTGCTTTCCTTCTTACTCTGTGGCTGGCTATGTTTCTGGGTGGCTGGCTCTGATGTCCTTCTCTCCTTGTTCTCTTTTTCTCCTCCTATTTATTCTCTCCACTTGGCAGCCCCGCCCATCTTTTCTCCTGCCCTGCTATTGGCTATCCAGCTTTTTATTAGACCAATCAGGTAAGTTTTAGTCAGGCAAAGTAACACAGCTTCACAGAGTTAGACAAATTAACATAAAAGAATGGAACACATCTTTGCATCATTAAACAAATGTTCCACAGCACAGACAAATGTAACACATCTTAAAATAATATTCTACAACAGGGGCCAAATGGAATACCTGGCTTAGACAGTCAAGTTGGGCTTCCCATTACTGAGGACCAAGCTCAGAATTCTACCTCTCACTCAGGGATCTGTTTGGGGCATAAGCTCGAGGACCAGAGTACAGATCCTCAGAGCCCATGTAAAAGGTCAGATGTGATGTGCACGCCTATAATCCTAGCCCCGGGAGGTGGAGACAAGAGGATCCCTGGAATTCACTTGCCAGTCAGTCTAGCTGTATCTGGAAGCTCTGGGTTCAGTGAAAGACTCTAGCTCAAAAAATAAGAAGAACAATTGTGAGGCCACTCAGAGTTAACCTCTGAGCTCCCCTCCACCCCCCCACATGTATACACACACACACACACACACACACACACACACAGAGGCAAAGATGCAAGAATTCCATGGCACTCAACAGTTTGTGACTTCTGAAAGTGGGAACACAAACTTTGTGGTTTTGCACTTCATCCGATGATGAGTAAGGACAGCAGTTAGCTTCATATCTGTGCCTCACAATGGCCATGCTATGTTATAGTCATTTTCAGAGTGACAGACACTCTCTAAAAGGAACAAAATGGGCTATTTTGTAAAAACTGCCTAAAATGAAAGCTGTGCTTCTTTGGGGGATGGGGATTCACAGAGACCTTTACACAGAAACTTCAAAGGTGTTAAAAGAATGAATCGTTACATCTGTTTTATGTAAGTGGGATTATGACTCCAGCCTGGATCCCACCAGGTTGCTAAATACTTCGGCTGCAAACTGCCACATATTGGTGGAAGCCATTGTCAGTGTCAACCAGCATTAAAGGCAAGCTCAAACAACAGAAAGAAAACACTTTGTGGATCATGGACTGAGAGGTTGAATAAATAAATAAATAAATAAATAAATAAATAAATAAATAAATAAGAAAGACAAGCCTTGGCTAATGACAAGCACTGGGTACCCTGGAGGCTGATGCGTATGGTAGCTAATCAAATCTAATCCCACAGAGAAGCTTGGAAAAGGAAGGGAAATGATGACATAAGTTACTACTCTGCCAAAAGCCTCTTTCCTTTCCACATCCCCTGCGCAGCCATCTTCAGGGAGGAAGCAGGAACATCCTCCCACTTCCGTAAGTCACATTTCCCGACTGAGCACACAATCACACTATGCAATCAGAAGGGTTCAGGTGTCAAAGGCACTCAGCTCACACATTTCATTATTTTCTGTCTATCTTCTGGGTTCCATAGAGCAATTCTCATACCCAATAGCCCTAGATGCATGTGTTTAGCCTGAGCCACATTATTTATAGGGCAAAAGAGCCAAAGAAATTCACACTGGCTCTGTAAGTAAGAAACACACCCTGGATCTGAAACCTGAGCCAGCGAAAGAAACATTTTTGCCCGGAACCCAGACTCTGAAACTAGAACCAAAGAAACACACTTTGGCCCTGTAACCAGAGTCAGTGAAAGAAATATGCCCTGGCCCTGAAAATAGAGCAAAAAGAGCTAAAAAGTTCCTGTTACAAGCATGTTTTCCCCCAGGCCTGGTCTCATAGCTGCACCAGTCCCAAATAACACACAGAGATGCTGTATTAGATATAAAGCTGCTGGCCTGTTACTAGCATTCTTGGCTAGCTGTCTTAAATATTAACCCATTTCTATCAATCTAAGTGTTTCCACATGGTCTTATCTTACCAGAGAGAGGATCACGACCTCTGTTGGCCCTACATTTTGAATCTCCTTCTATCTCTCCCCGAAACCTCCTTCTCTCCTAGTCCTGCCTATCTTGCTTTCCCATTGGCTTGTCTTCTTTGCTTCTTTTTGCTTGGACTCTACTCCTTCATAGTCTGCTGGTCTTTCTCCCTCTCTGCATGCGGGGTGTTCCAAAGCTGGACATCTGACACAGGCTCAGTAGGCGTCCAGTAGCAATGTGTGCTGGGCTGAGCTCTACAGTCAGATCATCAACACCATCACACTGTGATTGACTGAGATGACCTAGGCCCTGCTTTACCTTGTACATGGTACCATGTCTGAGAAGTTTCTCAGCATACCCTGTGAGCAAAGCTGACTGCCAGAGAATACAAACACCCCAAGTCATGATGTCAGAGTCACCTTTAATTATAAGAGCCTGTGAGTGCCAACTTAAGATAGAGATCCAACTAGCTGAGGTTTTGTGATTACTGTATCAGGTGTTTTCACACACTTCATTTTATTTACTTCTTGTAACAAACAAAGAAGCATTTTGTCATGGTTCACTAATTCTACAATGGGATTAATTATAAACCAAACCACTATTTTATGTACCACTAAGACGGAAAGAAAACTTCCAATTCCATTTTGACAGAATATTCTTATATTGTTTTTTTCTTTTTCTTTTCCCTTTTCTTTTCTTTCTTTCTTTTCATTTATTTATTTATTTATTTATTTATTTATTTATTTATTTATTTATTTATTTTGAGGGGGTTCTCTGTGGCTTTGGAGTCTATCCTGGAACTAGCTCTTGTAGACCAGACTGGTCTCGAACTCACAGAGATCTGCCTGCCTCTGCCTCCCAAGTGCTGGGACTAAAGGCTTGCACCACCAATGCCCAACTCTACAGAATATTCTTATCACGGGTATTTTTTTTATTGTTGTTGTGCATGTAACAAAGGAACCTTCTTAAACTACATAGGCTCATCATATATCATTCCTGTACATGGGGTATAAGGAGAATTAATTCACTAGGATATTCTGAGCATTCTTTATCTTTACAGTCTGGCCCATGGGAGTGATTTTCTACCAAGTTGTTCAAAGGTGCCCGAGTCTTTTCACTTTCTATCTTAAGGCCTTCTAGGTCACTCTTCCACAGCCTCTGAAAGATTCCACAGTTGTCTCTGATGTTCTATGAAAGTTTTAATTTCTACAATATGGTTTTTATCTTATCAGAAGTTACAGAAAAATTTCCACTCACAAGCAAGAATCTCATCCCCTCCTCAGAATATTCTTGAATGATCATGAAGACAAATTGGTCTTTATAGAATAATGATACATTTACATATGTGTGAGCACTGAGTGGACATTGTGAGACACCACCAACTGCAAGGTATTGGGATGGCAGAAACAAATCTTCCAATCAACCAAAACAGGCACCATCTAGATCAGCAGATGAGGCTCAGGCTATCTTACCAGATTCTCTGGGAGAGAATAGGGAAGGGAATTAATTCACTGAGCATTCACTTGCTTTGGTGTCTGACGCACTGTGTTACGTTGCGTTACAACTAATGCCCAAGAAAACTTGGTGTGGTTTTGTACATCAGTGTGTGCATAAGTGGAGGGAAGGGAGAGTGTACAGGCACTTCAGCACATGTGGAGGTAGAGGTCAGAGGTTCATCTTGGTGCTTCCTTAGTTACTTCTCTATTGCTGTGATAGAGCATGACGGTCATGACCAACAGCAACTAGGGATCCCTCATCCTCTCCCTCCTCATTGCAGGGATTATAGATCTGTTCTTCTTTGCCTAGTTTTTGCATTAAGTGTAACACAAATAGAGTGTCTCAGACGCTGCAGCAACTGAATGGTTGCTAGGGGTCCAAACTGAGGTCCTCATGGTAGCAAAGTAAGCCCTTAACCAGGACCCATCCATCTCTCCAGCTCAGGCACAACCCTTTGAAATGTATTTCATTACAGATGGGAGAACTGAGGTTTAGAAGATTAAATAATTTGTCTGTCACCATAAATTACTAAAGGCAGAGCCAGCACCTAGGTGTCTGTCTTAGTTATGTTTTCTATTGCTGTGAAGAGACACCCTGACCAAGGCAACTCTTATAAAGGAAAATATTTGATTGGGCCTGCCTTACAATGCAGAGGTTCAGTCCATTATCATCATGGCAGGGATCTTGCCAGCATGCAGGCAGACATGGTGCAGGAGAAGGAGCTAAAAGTTCTTGCATCTTGATCCAAAGGCAGCAGGAAGTGGTCTGAGGCACCGAACATAGCTGGAACATATGTGAGACCTCAAAACCCACCTTCACTGTGACACACCTCTCCAACAAGGCCATAGCCACAACAAAGCCACACCTCCTAATAATGCCATTCCCTATGTGCTTATGGGGCCAATTACATTCTGACTATCACCACGTCTTCTTCTGAGATGGACTAGTCCATCAAAGTTGGAAAGAAAGGCAACTAAGACATGGAGGAAGCATTCTTTAGCCGAACAGCATAGGGATGCACATGCATGCATGGGTTCAGTTTCCTGTCTGATGTCTGATGAACAACAGAATCCAGACTCTAGCTTGTTACCTTTCACCCCAGGCAAAAGGTCAGCCAAGATAAATCCATAGTTCTGCATGAGATGCAAGTTTTGTTTGATGAGGTTCACTTTCCAGCTCCTCACAGATGTTCTCAAGGTATAGCTGTAGGAAGCTGGGACACTTGCCTTTTTCCCTAAGGCCTAGCAGACAGTGCCCAGCTTTATACCATACTCTTGTAATGGGAGCTGTGTAAGGGTGAGGCTGTCCACACTGGCCAAGCCTCCCTTCCCTGCCCAGAAATGGGAGTCTCCCTCAGGCAGCTTTTAGTAACTGCGAGGAGCTACCACATATGGAGAAAGAGCCAGTAGTGGGATGTTTCTACTGTAAGACCCGGAGAGCATGGACCCTCACACCCCAACTCAGGAAAGGTGCCCCCCTCCCAAATCACTCACAAGAAGCGGTCTTGATGCAAAAGCATGAGGTTTTTTATATTCCAAATGCACTGGGATCCCAGCCATACGAGGACTGGGAACCCTGGGTTCAGAATTGAGACAGCTTTTATAGGGTTGCAACAAAGCCTGCACATCATAAACCAATCATCTCATAGCATCCAGTGTGGACCAATCAATTTGAACTATCCAAGCCCACTCTTAGCCCAGGAAGTCTGCTTTTGCACGGGCTTCTGGGTGGGGTGACAAGGCTCATTTCCTGTGTTCACTCACTCACAGGTGCTGTCGTAAACAGCCCTGTAGTAAACAGTCAAGAATGTGACCTTTTGCCTACTCACTGCTAGGGGACAGGGTTTGGGATTTAAACTTCTAGCTTCCTGGGGTCAGCAGAGAGTTAGGTTAAATTTTTCCATCCTTATACCACATGTCATTTTGTTTAGTTCCTACAATCAGGCAGTGAAATATTTTGTTTCCCCAATTCTAGTGAGGATCCTGAGCATTGAAGTCTAAGTGACACAACAGTAGTGTTCATACATGGAGCTCACAGCAGCTGAATGAGGTTTGTTGATGTGCAGACTTCTGTCTGTCAGACAGTGAGTGTATGTACCTTACTACTGGGACACTGGGACACCCAAGACTGGATCATATATGCTGTAATGACCAAAGATCCCTTCTCAACCCGAGGTCAACCTCGGGGATGCTGTTCCTCAGGCATGGTCCACCTTTTAAAAAACTATTACATTTATTATTTTTATCTGGGGAGCCATGCCTACCACAGTGTGTGTATGAGGTTGCTGGACACTTTTTGGAGTCAGTTCTCTTCTTTTACCATCTAAGTCCCAGAGATCAAACTCAGGTTGCCACACTTGCTGGCAGGTGCTCTTACTTCTGAGTCATCTCACTGGCCATCCGCCATCTTTTTTTCTTTTCTTTTCCTTTTTCTTTTTTTGATACTTGTTTGTTGGTTGTGTTGAGGATAGGGTCTCTCTTTCTGAGACTGGCTGGCCAGCAATCCCAGGAATCTCCCTTCTCTGCCTCTCCACTGCTGGAATTACAATCATGTGCCACCTGATCTGACTTTTCATGTAGCTTCTGGGAACCAAACTCAGTCCCTTGTGTTTATAAAACACATCTCCTCAGCCCTGAGTCATATACATTTTTGCTTGGTTTTGAGACAGAATCATTCATATATACCTGGTACATCTTTCCTGATAGGGGACTAGTGGGCTTGGGCTGTAAAAGAAAAGTAGCTGAGCAAGCCAGAGGGAACAAGCCAGTAAACAATCTTCCTCCCAGCTGGCCAAGAACTGACTGTCTCCCCAGCTTTCAGTCTTTATACCACACCATTCCCAGTGCTAGAATTATTACACGTGTGTGCCACCATGTCTGGCTACAATTACACATGTGTGCCACCATGCCTGGCAGGAAAGTCAGATATTTTTAAAAAATAACAGATGAACTACCAAAACCAAGAGAGCTGGCTTTGTCTTTGCCCTTGAGATTGTTTGCCTGGGATTCATCCTTGATACTAAACCCTCCCTCTTCATTCACGGCCATCTTCATGACCAGCTACTGCAGCCAACCAATCCAGACTATCTGGAGCCCAGACTGCATCCCCCTTTTCACTGTTACTCACACCAAATATTCTGGTGAGTATAGTAGGACACAAGGTAGCCAGCAAGCAAAAACAAGTACTAAGATGCCTATACAAAGGCGGTGCCCTCTCACTTCCAGACACCCTGGGGCCTCCCTCATGCAGCTTTGTCACCTGCTTTCACACTGTCATTGACTCATACCCAAGGATTTTTGTTGTTGTTTTCCCAAACATAGGCCCCTAAGCACACCAGACGAATGTTCTACCATGAAGTCTATACCAGCCTTTGTTATTTTGAAACAGGGTCTTCTTCCTGTGTAGCTCAAACTGGTCTGGAATTCACTATTGTACTGTGAAAGAAATTCTGTTTGAGGGCCAGTGAGATGGTTCAGCAGGTAAACTTGCAAGCCTGACAACCCAAGTTCTATTCCAGGAAACACAATGGAAGGAGAGAACTCCCTAAAGGTTGTCCTTTGACTTCCATGCATACTCTGTGACACATGGGTCATTCCATGCACCCAACTATGGTTAAATAAAATAAAATTTAAAAAGAAGAAATTCTGCTTGAAATAATTAAGCTCTGTGTTTCTTGTCACTGTGTTATAGCTCCAAATTGTTGCTAGGCAACTGTTATCAATGAGGGAGCATGTGTCTGGCAGGTGTTACCTGTGAATGCTTAGTTCACTGCTATAGTTCTGTGCCAAGCAAGGCAGGAATCCATCCTTCTACCCATCTTCCTATGCACTCTGTCCCTGCTCAGTGAATGCTGATACAGAGTCATCCAGTGGCTCTTCTTTTAGGAAATTGATCTTCAAGGACTGGCTGAGGATTTTCAGGAGGTGAAAAATAGTTACAAGTTATGGAACCATCGGGAATTTGTTTGATCAAAACAATACTATTTTTAACACAAAGCATCATTTTAAGGACTTACTGTCTCTCATGCACTGAATCCAGTAGGTATTTTCTTCCAAGGTATTCAATAACCAGATGTAGATGTTAATATTTCATTTCAAAGATGAAGACAATGTAGTTTACAGAGGTTAGGAGCCCAGAGCTACATAGCAAGTAATCAATATCAAGATTCTTGTCATGGTAGCTCAGCACTCATTTTCTGTATTTTTTTTTCTGACTCTCATAACCCAACTTATTATAGGGAAGAAACAAGGATTCTGATGGTTATTTGGAAGGTATAAGGTATATAGGAGGCGATTTAGGAGTGAGAGAAAGTGTTTTACTGAGGCATGTCATAGCTTCAGCAGTCAACATGACACAAACCAAGTCATGTGGGACTGATGGGGGATGTCCTTCTGTATGCTGTGAATATAAATTTCTCTTATTGGTTGATGGATAAAGCTGTTTTGGCCAATTGACAGGCAGGATTTATCCAGGTGGGAAATCCAAACAAAGATAGAGAAAGGTAGTAGGCAGAGTCAGAGAGACACCATGTAGTTGCCAAGGAAGCAAGAGGCCCGGGCATCACCAGTAGGCCAAGGCCACAGGAAGATAACAGATTAATAGAAACAGATTAATAATTAAGAGAGAACTAGCCAATAAGAAGCCTGGATCATTTACCAAACAATTTATAATTATTAAAAGATACTGTGTGTTTATTTAGGACTGAACGCAGAAGTCCTGCAGAAGTGAGCAGGACAGAAACTTCTGTCTACAGGGAACTGAAGAATTACTCAGGTTGGCCTATGACCATGTATTTGGGAACATTTTATGAATTGCTAATTGATGCAGGAGGGCCCAGCCCAGATGCCTGGTGTACACACACACACACACACACACACACACACACACACACACACACACACACACACACAGGACAAGCAGGCTGGGGATGTATAAGAAAGGTAGTTGAGAAAGCAAGTGAGGAGTGTTCCTCCATGGTCGTTGCTTATGTTCCTGCCTTGGCTTCCCTCAATGATAAATTGTAACTGGAAGCAAAATGAAAATTTTCTTCTCCAAGTTGCTTCTGGTCAATGTTTTATCACAGAAAACTAAGTAATACTAGTATAGATCATTGTCTATGACCTAACTCCTAAGCTTATGAGATAGTATCTTGATTTCTATTTTCGTTGACTGACTTTGGATGGGGGTTACTTCCAGGAGTGTGGATGAGGGTCACTTCCAGGAGTGTGAGCAACTCAAGGCAATAGCATCACTAAGAGTCACCCTGCATGAGTGATGACTCACAAAAGCTGGACCACTGGCACCCTGCACCACTTGCAGGCAGCCTTATAGGTGGGAGTAGACCCTCTCTACACTTTGTTTGATCAGTCTTCTTCCCCAGCAGTTATTTCCTGCTTTAATTTCCCTTAGGCTGAGGGTAGGGCAGCTCTTGAGTCCTCCAAAATCTTAACTGCCTCGGATACATAAAGTTTGTCTCTTGGGTCTCTTGAGTCCCCGTTGTTTCTGGGAAGGAATATTGTAATTCAGAACAAATTGCTAAATAACACCAGTCTTACTCAAATGTAGAAAAGTTCTGGAGGCAGGGAGATTGGTTTTCTCCAGACAGCATCATACTAGGTATTCAAAGAGACAGAAAGGCCAGAACTAGGAGACAATGGCAAACTGAAAAGTCAACACTATTCCCCATAGGAATAATCTCAGTTACTGTCTATTCCCAAAAGGGCAGCACTGCTTGCTCTCCCTTACACACAGACATGAAAACTGAGGTTCAGGGGTGAAACATCTCACTAGTGGAAGCAAAGTTCTGAAAGTCTAACCCAAGACTCTGTCTTTTGAACTGCTCTGCTACACAAATCAACCATTCAAAGGGGCACAGATTCCCACATTGTCCTGAGTGACCCAACTTGGGTTCCTGGGTTACAGGTTCAATGAGGTTTCCATTCTACCAGGCTGGCTCTGTCCAATAGACAGTAAAGGTCAGAGGAAGTTAAGATGATTACATCTTTTTAAAAAAAGATACATTTATGTATGTGCATGCATATGTACATGCATTTGTGTGTGTGTGTGTGTGTGTGTGTGTGTGTGTGTGTGTGTGTCCGTCCACAGAAGTCAGAAGAGATACCCAGGAGTTGCAGTTAGATACAGGGAACTGTGATGCTTTAAGCAGTAAGAGCTCTTAACTTCTGAGCCCACTTTCCAGTCCTCCAAAGGCATCTTTAAAATAAGCACACTTTAAGTCCAAATTAAAAGCTTCCTCAAAACTCTCGCATTGGGATAAACCCCACAAAGCACTTGAAAGATGTATCTAGGCTTTGATGGGGCTGTAGTTTGACTAGCTAGTTACTTGCTAGGGCTCAAAGTTCACCCTAGAACTCTTCTGAATGCAGATCACTGAGACTGGAAACAAGAGTTGATGTAGACTCCTTCTAATGTAGATCAAAGAGTAATGGGGATATAAAATGACTACATTCCTTATACCAGTTCTTTTTGCTGGTCTTGTAGGTAAAAATATTTAGATTTAAAACAGATGTTTGGGCAGATACCTGCTGAAGAGACAACTCAGAAAGTTCTGTCAGTTGGGATATAAACATAAATGCTGGACAAAAGAGATGGCTCAGTGGTTAAGAGCACTGTGTACAGTCCCAAAGGAACTAGGTTCATATCCTGGAATCCACATGGAGGCTCACAACCATTTGTAAATCCAGTTCCAGGGGTTCGGACATCATCTTCTAAACAAAAATTCTACCACTGTTTCAGCAGGATTAAACCTCAGTTCATATACCTGCTGGGTCAAGCAAGCTTGAGCAGGTCATGTGACCCTTATGAGTCTCATTCTCATCTAAAATGGTGCCTGTAGGAGCCTCAACCCTGGCTGAAGAGTTATTACAGCTGATGACTGCTGGGGGTGGAGAGTTAGTCTTCTTTAACAGTGTGACCCCTTGTAGATCAGTCATCTCCAGTGAGCGGCCCTGCATTCGTGTGTATATAGATAACACAAGACAGATTTGGTGGATTATGAAAAAGAGAGAAGAGCTTGCAAATCTGGGAAGGGGTGGGAAGAGAGTGTGACAAGTTAGGGGGAGGAGTGGGGAGTGGATGTAATCAAATACATTGTGTGCATGTACAAAATTCTCAAAGAGTTAGTTACAACATTGTATTAACAATGGGCTGCTGGTTTGCTCTTCAAGCCATAGAAGAGGTAGAATGGCAGTGGGATGGAGTCTGGTGCTCTCTTGGCCCTCCACCCCAGCTGTTAATTTTGCTTTTCCTGTGCTAATGCCTCTTAAATTTTTGAAGTTTCCCAAAAATCCTATCAGTATTTCCTAGAAGGATCTTCCCCATT
This sequence comes from Cricetiscus sungorus, assembly GCA_030556225.1. Lineage (NCBI taxonomy): Eukaryota > Metazoa > Chordata > Mammalia > Rodentia > Cricetidae > Cricetiscus > Cricetiscus sungorus. The sequence goes on from JANBXA010000730.1 coordinate 52,647,859, forward strand.
TATTCTCTAGAAAGAAAGAAAAAAAACCAAACAAACAAAAAACAAAAACAAAAAATGATAAGCCCACCCTTATTCTTGCTTGTCTGGGCATTACTTTCCCGAGCAGTCTTCCATGTTTCCTCTATGCTCCCCATTGCTTCTAGAGGTTCACTGCTAGGGTGCTCACTAATTTTCCTGATAAGCCAACATGTTTTTCTCCTCACTCAGCTCTTTGAATGTATATTAACACTTGGTGCCCATCACAGAGCCTGACACATGATAGACATTAGTAATTGTTAAATTGATGAACCAGCAAATAATGAATTCCAATATAAAGTCTAAGCTATGCTCAAGAAATTAAACCAAGAAAGTCTTCTGAGGACATAGCTGGGTAGTAGAATGCTTGCCTTTCACATCACCTTAGATCAATATCTGTAATTCTAGCACTTGAGAGTCAGAGGCAACAGGATTAGAAATTCAAGGCCAGCCTTCACTACATGAGATACCATCCCCCAAAATTTTAACTAAAAAAAAATCTCTTCTAGATGTAAGGAGCTGAGGCAAGGTTGAATGAACGTGTAAAGACTGAGTGACCCTGAGTGGACTGTTTGACATAGGCAGTCATACCAACAACCTCAGTGCCTCAGACCCCGGAGTGAAGCTCAGAGGGATGGCAAAACCTCCCTCTGTTCTGAGTGTGAATGTTGACAGCTCATGGGAGTGTTTATGAATGATTGACCAGTGTGTACAAACCCCACAAACCTCAGCTTCCTTGTCCTGGATGATTACAGCCTGAAACAACCCTCAAGACCTCCTACTGAGACTACCCTTTCCCCTGTTCTGCAAAGGGAACATGTCTGGGCTCCAGGCTGTGGCAGTAGATGCCCTCTATCAGAGTGTTCAGAGTGTGCACAGTTCACCTGGTCCCAGATTTTTCTGGATATCCATCTACGGGTATGTTCTTCCTTCATTCCCTCATCGCCCTAGTTAGTTTCTGGGATTCTGGAGCCAAGCCATTTAGGACACAGCACCTAGAAGTACTAACACTTTTAACACAACTGGATGACTTGAGACATTAAATCTACAACACATTTTCAATGTGATTTTAATTGAACCTTAAAGCTTTGGAATTATAGTCCAGGGAGAATTAGACCCAAAGGTGATTATAGATCATTTTGTGAATTTTGTGAGATTCTGAAGGCCAGTAGAACGAGACCAGGAGCATGCCCCAGCTTGCACCAGGGAAATCCTATGCAATTTGAATGCTGACTTAATGTCTCAAGTTCTCACTGATAATTTTTGTCATGTAGTAATATTCTGCATATGAATGTGCTAGGAGATATGCACATATGAAAGCATGAGGAATAACTCTTGGGTACTCTTCTTTTTACACCTCACACACTAGACCAAGGGTCTGCGGGAACACACTCCTTTCGTGGTTCATAAGGAACATCCAATATTCTTGAGTAACTAACTCCCTGTAATGGAAACAGCTAAGAGCTGAATATGGAAATCAGCCCACTCACCCAGTTCAAAGTTCCTCAGGCATGGAATGTGCTAGTGGGCACACAGCAAGGTGCATGGCTGAGCTGGAATCCCTGTTTGGTGCCTGTGTGTTGTTCTAGCTAAGAACTGGCTTGAATGTAAGGAAAGGCCAAGCCTTTGTTCCATATTCATGGCAAGTCTACCTCTGCATCAATACCTAATTAAGCAAGATAGGAACAGGGGCACCTTGCAGGAGGCCACACTAGGAGCTGGCACAGCCTAGGCTAGAACACTTTTTTCCTAAGTTTCTGTAACTGTGCACTCCCTTAGTAATAGCCCAGAGTGTATAATCATTTCTCCACCATACAAAATGGGGCAATTTTATGCCCCTTACACTGAGTTTAGCAAAAGGGATTTAACTCTGCCTGATACCTGAAGCATCACAAGTGGGTTGCATTGTTTGCCATATTTGAAAAAGAAAAGGCAGGGGAGTATCATCATTAGGGTTTTTATTGCTGTGAAGAGGCACCATTACCACAGCAACTCTTTTAAGGGTAAACATTTAGTTGGGCTGGCTTACAGTTTCAGAGGTTTAGTTCTTATCATCATGGTAGGACATGGCAGTGTGCAGACAGACATGGTGCTGGAGTTCTTACATCTTGATCCACAGGCAACAGGAAGTGAACTAAGGCACTGTGCATGGCTTGAGCATGAGACCTCAAAGCCCACCCACACAGTGTCACACTTCCTCCAACAAGGCCACACCTACTCCACAAGGCCACACCTCCTAATAGTTCCACTCCCTATGGGGAACATCATCTTTCAAACCACCACTGGGGGATTCTGAGCTCTTTCTCAGAGTGTGTGGAACACTATAAATCCTATGCATTTAGTGTAGTGTAGTGCACAGTGGCGGCATCCTGATGTTACTTTATCTGCACCCTGTATCTGCAGGGTGCAGATACACCATATGGCAGGGAGTGGGAGGGTGGAGTGGGTGCAGAGGGCAGCTTCTTTGAGTCCTTTCTGTTTCCTCAGACTAAGATGTGCATATTGGTTTGTCTTGTCCCTACCAGCATTCTTGACTACCCACCCTGCAATTCTCTCCCATTCTGGGCTTTCCTTTAGACACCATCATTCTTGCAGTATTTGGGACTGTAAACAGCAGTGTACAGAGACAGACTCTTACTCTCATGGGTGGATCTTTAAAATATCTTTGATGTACCTGTATTATTCACATTTTCATGCTTATGAAATGTGCTTTTTAAGCATACATATACTGTTCCATTTAGTAAACACATTTGTCATAATCAACTTAACAAGATATTGAATTGTTATCTCTCTCTCTATATATATATATGTATGTATTCTTCCAATTATTTCATGAATATCTAGATGCAGAAGTTCTTGCTCTAATAGGGCTGGAGATATGGCTTTGAAGTTAAGAAGATCCATGTTCAGTTCCTAGCACTACATCTGGCTAATCACAACTATCTATCACTCTCTCTCCAGAAGATCCAATGCCCTCTTCTGGTTTCTTGCAGACACCTGCATCTACATGGCATACATTCACACAGACACAAATAAATGCACATAAATAAAAATAAACCCTTAAAAGATCACACCACTGTTCAGATTATTTGACCTTCAAAAGGTGTCTATATGCATGTTCTGGAAAACACTGCCTTAGTTTTGTGTGTAGAAGGAGGAAATCTGGATCTAGTACCAAATACTCTACAGAAATTCCAGTCCAGGTAAGAAATGCTTGGTATGTCTTCATTCTCAGTCCACAGTGATCTTCCTCACTCATTCCTTCTTTCCTCAATTCTTTCCCCGCTGTTTTTAGAGTTAGCTTCCTCAAGCACTCCAATCCAAAACAGTGAAGCGTTTCAGGTGCTTGGCAAATCTGTCTCTTAGGTTGTGTTCTCCAAGAAGAACCTCAAGACAAGGATTCAACATACATGGCTTGTCTGGAGGGGAACTAATTTTTTTCCCATTTTTATTTAAATTTGAAACAAGGTTGTTTTACATGTCAATCCCAGTTCCCTCACCCTCCCATCCTCCCCTGTCACCCCCACCAAACACCAGCCCATCCCTTTTCTGCTCTCCAGGGAGGGTGAGCCTTCCATCGGGAGTCTTTAAAGTCTGTCGTATCATTTGGGGCAGGGCCTAGGATCTCCCCCATGTGTCTAGGCAGAGAGAGTATCCCTCTATGTGGGATGGTCTCCCAAAGTCTATTCATATACTAGGGATAAATACTGATCCATTAGTGGAGGCCCCAGAGACTGCCCAGTCCTCCTAACTAACACCCACATTCAGGGGTTCTGGGTGGGTCCTATACTAGTTTTCCAGCTACCAGACTGGGGTGATTCTGTGGTGTTCTCCAGCCTGGTCTTTATCCCTTTGCTCATCACTCCTCCCTCTCTGCAACTGGATTCCAGGAGTTTGGCTCAGTGTTTATCTGTGGGTGTCTGCTTCTGTTTCCATCAACTACTAGTTGAAAGCTCTAGAATGGAACATAAGGTAGTCATCAATCTCATTATCATGGAAGGGCATTAAAAGTAGCTTCTCCACTATTGCTTAGATTGTTAGTTGCGGTCATCCTTGTAAATCTCTGGGCATTTCCCTAGTGCCTGATTTCTCCTTATATCTATAATGGCTCCCTCTATTATGGTATCTCTTTTCTCGTTCTCCTCTATTCCTTCCCTGTCCCAATCTCTGGAGGGAAACTAATAAGAAATGAGATAGGATTGAAAAGGAGAGTGGTTATGGCTTTACTAAGCCAGCTGTCAGTGTGGATAACTGGGACCTGATCCAGAGGAACCAGGTATAGCCAGCATAAGCACGTTTCTCAGAGCTGTCCCATCTCACCTGTAGAGAAGCCCTGAGTGAGTGAAATCCTGACAGAATGGGTATTGTCGACATGGGCACAAATGTGACAAGGCATATTGGTAGTATATAGAGAAAATGTCCACCATAGCTTTCTCCTCCTGGATATTTATGGCCTGAAGACTGCTCCTGTACAGAAACTGTTATTAGACACAGATAACAGGGAGGAACGTTATTACACACAGATAAACAAGGGGGCAGTTTATTATACACAGATAAACAGGAAGTCTTGCAGCTAGGCAAGGGGACAGGGTTTATTGTATACTATACAGCTTGATCAAGGGGGGTT
>JANBXA010000730.1:52655000-52660000 GCA_030556225.1 Cricetiscus sungorus
CTCCCACATCAGTCACCAATCAAGAAATTGCCCTACATGTTTGTCTACAGACAATGCTAGCAGGCATCTTCTCAACTAAGATTCCTTCTTCCCAGATGACCCTAGCTTAGGTCAAGTTGGTATAAAACCCAGCTACCACATACATTATTGTATGCTAATTTAAAATTTAATTGGAGCCTCCCTCATAAGTAAATAAACACACTTTATTTAGGGTCAAAATATGATAGAAAATTACTGAGGTTTTTTTTGTTGTTGTTGTTGTTTATGTATTTACTTTGTAAGTTTTCACTCTAATGTCTACTGTATGTTGAACATGCCACCCCTCCCCTGCCATTTCCCTTTCAGTTGCCAACTTGATAAGATCTAGAATCACCAGAGAAATAGGTCTCTGGGGATTATCTAATTTAATCGAGGTTGGAAACCTTGTTCACTCTGGGTGGCTCCATTCCCTAGGCTGGGATACTGGACTGTACACAAGAGAGAAAACTGAACTGAGCACATTGTCCATGTTATTCCTGGCTACAGATGTGATGTGATCATCTGCTTCAATATCCTGTGGCCTTGACTTCTGTGCCATGGCAAACCGTGCCCTGAAACTATGAACCAAAGTGAACCCCCTCCCCCTTACATTGCTTTTTTTTTTAATCCTGCATTTTTTACCACTGCTATAAGACACCAACCTTTTCTCATCTCCCTTTCCTCACTGAGGACTTTGATAAGGACTGTTTCTTAGGTGGTAATGGTGAGAAGGCTTTCCTCGGCTGAAGGTGGCTTCCTAGTAATGTCACCATGGCTTGCAGACAGAAGGAAATGAAACTAATGAGTGGTCCAAATGACGTCATCCAGAAGCCGTTGTGAAGACCTTGGATAACACAGGGACACTGTAGACGTACAGGGGAGGGGCTTGGAGAACAGTTGGTGCAGAGTCAACTCCTCAGCAAAGTAACTGCGTTGCCGCCTCCTTTGTTTCTGCAGATGCAATTATGTCAGCTTCAAGGGTAACAGAATCTTCCCCAAGCATTTGCAGAGGATAAAAGCTGCATTTTTCTTGGCAGTTCTAAGATGATGAATGAACACTGTAAATCCTGAATCTCATAATGTGAAAAAAATAAATAGAAGGTGTTTTTGTAGGTATGCTCATGTGCCTGAAGTTTCAGGGTTACAGAGCATGGTGTTTATATTTTTTAGGGTACGTGTAGATGCTTTAACCTATGGAAAACAGTACATTCTTCTACTGATTTGCAAAATGTATTTGTATAAAATGCAAAGTTTGTATGCAGGATGTATTTATACTAAATTGTTTTAAATTACAACTACTTCAAAAATTGTTTATTTTTATCACAAATAACAGTCTACAAGTTATTTTTCTGTTATTTTTTTCTCTTTGAAGTAAATTACCCAAATTTCAGAAATATATATATATATATATATATATATATATATATATATATATCTTGGAAATTTTAGAGATAATTTACCACTGTAATATATAAGAATATTACAAGTGCCGGGCATATGGTTAATGTTCAGTGAAAGTTAGCTTTGTCCTTCACTCACTGCATTGCCAGGGCCATTTAGAAAAAACCCTCACCTTTTCCTCTTCCTTCTCTTGGTATCCTCATCCCTCTCCACATTATGTCCTCCATGTCAAGTCTCCCTCAAGTCATGGTATACTTCAGATAGCTGTCTTGTCTCTGCTCTATTGCTGTGAAGAGACACCATAAGCAAGGTAACTTTTATAAAGGAAAGTAACTGGGGGATTACTTACAGTTTCAGAGGCTTAGTCCATTATCATTGTGGTGGAGAGTATGGGGCTCTCAGGCAGCCATGGTGCTAGAGAAGTAGGTGAGAGCTTTATACCCTGATCCTTAGGCAGCAGACAGAGGAGAGAGGGAGAGGGAGAGTGAGAGAGAGAGAGAGGGGGGGGACCTGGCATGGCTTTTGAAACCTTAAAGCCCATCCCTAGTGACACACTTCCTCCAACAAGGCCACACCTTCTAATCTTTCTCAAACAGTTCACCAACTGGGGACTATGCATACAAATGTTTTAGCCTATTGGAGGCCATTCTCATCCAAATCACAACAATAGTTCTGCTTCAAGTGTGCCAGGAGTTAGTAATGCAGGGTAGACCAAATCCTTTCCCTGAGAAACTCAGTGTAGAGAGGGAGAAAGGCAGTCCATACCCGGATAGACTCAGCTTCATGTATTTGAGTCTACAATTTGGTTATTTTAGTCTTGCTTCCATTCACTAAACTTTGGAAGAACTGTGAATGGAGCCAACAAAACAGCATCCCTGTTGCCCTCCCCAGCCAGGAGTCCCTGTCTAGTCGCAATGCAAAACCAAGAAAAGTAATGCTGTGCCATCGCACACTCACAGGTCTGTGTGTGGAAAGTGTTTCAATACAGAAGTTTTCTGAGCTTCTCTCTGCGTCCATAATAACTCCTTCTTAAGACCTGGGGGGAGTGTTTCCAAAACATCCCATAATTTGTAACGAGTTCCCATCATTAACAACACCAACAAAGTTGTTACCACTGTCAGTGTGGAAGCATAAAATATTGTAAGATGTTTGCTTCTTTCTATGTTATTTTAATAATTTATAGGTTTTTCTTTAAAAAAAAAAACAACTGTCAATCATGTCATTTTGTGCTAAATTCTGTCTAGTTTTAAACTTTTATGTGTGAGGGAGGTATGTATGCATGTATATGCTGGTGCTCATATCTGTGGAAGCCAAAGGAGGACATCGGGTGTCCTGCTCTGTCACTCTCCATCTTATCCCCTTGAGACAAGGTCTCTTAGTGAACCTGGAGCTAGGCTGGCAGCACTCAAGCCCCAGGGGAGCCTCCTGTCTCCCCTCCTGATGGCACTGGGGCAATGTGCTTGCAGTGACCATATCTGGCCTTTTCCTTAGATTAAGGGATCCGAACGCAGGTCCTCGGGTTTACGAAGCAAACACTCTTACCCGTTAAGGCATTTATCCAGCCTCCAAATTATACTTAGTGAGGTGTCTTCCTTGCTTCTTTCACTCAGCCAGACCCAAGTTCTGAGCTTCTCCAGATTCCCAGAGGATACCCTTTTGTGGATGTTTTATTCTAATACCACTTCCACCCTAGGAACCATAAGGTCAGTTCCTGAGTCACACAGGGCAGTGGTAATGTGAAACAGGCAATTCCTCGGCTCCTCAGCAAACCAACTTTTCAGCATGAAAAGCAACAGGTCTGGTGGATGGAACGTCAAAAGACAGAAGAGGAATGAAGAGGTCACCACCAGGGTGAAGGTGGTGACAGCAAGGAGGTGGTGATGAGCATGACCCATTAGAAGGTAGCTCTGAACCAAAGTTGGCAGTGTGGGGAAAGGGACTTATCCTCCATGCACCAAAGAACAATTCTAGAGCTAGATTCTGCCAAGGCAAAGCCCCTTCCATTTTCTGAGGAGTCCTTAGGAATGCTGAATGTGGAGTTCAGAAGACAGATGGAGACCTGGGTCTCAAGTGCCTACATGGCTTGGCCCTTCACTGGGGGAGCCAAGTGAGAAAGTGGCTAATCCCAGGGCCAAGACCATTGCTCTTGCAGCAAGGGGAACCAACTCCAGCACACTGAGCGTGCTGCTAAAGCAACCCTCCCCACCCTACTCTAAATGTCTACAGAATCAAATTCCTATTTTCTTCAGCAATGAACTCTCTGAGAGCTGGCCTCCTGCTAGCTAGTCCTTGCCCAGTGCCTATGCAGGGTCTGGCCCAGGCAGGAACTTGTCTATGCTTATGAATAGTTTGAGAGAAAGGGCATATCCCTTATGAGCCTTTAGACACAGAGCAGGTGACTGCCATTGCTACCCAGAGCCACTGTTTTCAAACTATCTCCCTCTTCAGTTCACAGACAATCCTCCATTCATGATGGTTTTTCTAGGACTCTGCCAAACCTAACCAGACTACAGTTTGGAAGACCTCCTAGGAACAGTTTTGACTTAAGGGGTAACCCCATTCATCAGAGCAAGTGGGGAGCCACTCAGGGATGGCCATTGCTATTAGAACTCTGCTACCTCATTGCAGAGGTAAGGATCTCAGAGACTAAAGACTACTCAACCAGAAAGGGGGAGAGACTGGGGCCGAAGGAGCTTTGTCTACAGGAGGATACAAAAAAGAAAATGCACGAAGGTATTTGTTTGTTCCTGTAAGTTTTGCTGTTTAAGAACAGTGCTTTGTTCGCATGTATTATGGTTTCCAATTTTGTGTCTTTATGAGATTTCTGTGTGTGTAAGTGTGTGTGTCTATGCATCTATATGTTTCTTGTGCTTTTTCTTTAGTTCTTCCCCCCTTTTATTTGTTTTGTCCCATTCTGGTTTTGTTTTGTGGTTTTTTGTTTTTTGTTTTTTGTTTTTTTTGTTTTCTGTTTGTTTTCAAATGAGAGACAGAGAAAGAAAAGATGTAGATTGGATAGGTGGGTGGAGGGGGGAACTGATCAGAACATATTTTATGACAAAGTTGCAATTAAAAGTTAAATCATATATAAAAAAAATAATGTGTTGATATCTAGTGTACTCTGATGGTCTTTTTCTCCAAGCTGGCCTCCGACTCACTATGTAGCCATGATGATCTTGAGTTTCTGATTTCCTTACCTTCCTCTCCCAAGTTCTGGAATCACAGGTATGCACCACCATGCCAGGTTTATGTGGTACTGAAGATGGAACCCAGGGTTCCATACATACTAGGTATGCACTCTACATCCCCAGCTCCTTATATTTTTTTTTAAAGATTTATTCATTCATTGTATGTGCATTGGTGGTTTGCCTTCATGTATGTCTGTGTGAGGGTATGAGATCTTCTGGAAGTGGAGTACCAGACAGTTGTGAGCTGCCATGTGGGTGCTGGGAATCGATCCCCAGTCCTCTGGAAGAGCAGCCAGTGCTTTTAACCACTAAGCCATCTCTCCAGCCCCTCTATTCTTTAAATACTGTATTTTATATTACCACTGGGCAGAGAAATGGGGTTTCTTTCTCAGTTTC